>JNVV01000065.1:186290-232150 GCA_000733355.1 Falciphora oryzae
CGATCGCGCCATGAATGCAGCACGCAAACGCCTGTAAGTGCCAATGAAGAGAAGGGAAGAAACGCGTCTTCCTTTTGTTACCTTTACATAGCTCCCCCATGTCCCCTGGAATGTGCCCGCTTTCGGGTGCTGTCAGCAACAGGGCCGGTGGTATCCGATCAAGGCCATTTTAAGCTTTGGATTTCTGGGCGTCTTCCTTAGGTTTGGTCCCCTTGGTCTCCTTGGGGCTGGCGCCGGTTCCTTCGGGCATGGGCTTTGTGCTCTTGCGCGGTTGGCCAGCGGGCGCGCCGTTTTCGCGCTGCGTGGACTTCAGCCACGGGGAGATCGGGTTGTTCCAAGGATAAGGTAAGCCCGGTGGGGTGATCGGCTGGTAAAACGGGGGCGGGAAGCCGGGCCTCCCAGGCCTGTAGCCAGGCGTGCCGAAGCGACCGGGGCCGCTACTGCCGCCGGGCCTGCCGATGGGCTTGCCGAGGGTGTTGACCGCACGAGGAAGACGAGCGCGGGGCCGCGTGTAGTAGGTGGGATTAAGGAAGCGATCGGGCATGAGACCGACCGAGAGACGGTTCTTGAGGGTGTCGGAGAACGGGTTTTTGGGCGGACGCTGAACCATGCGCCGGGCGAGCGTGCCCTCATCAGCGACGTCGGCGGCACCTGCGATGTCGTACGGGCTGGGAGAGCGGGTGTCGATGCTGGGCGAGGCGGATGCCAGGGCCGTGACGGCGAGGATGGTGACGGCGGATAGACGCATGCTTGGTTTGTTCTGTGGAGGAATGCTATGTCAATGCAGCCGAGGTGGAGGAAATAGGAAGGAGGGGATAGGAATCTAGGAGAAGGGTGTGGGTGGCGGTAGTTAGTAGACCGATAGAAGATTGATTGCGTGATAGGCGACGCCAAGGACGGATAGCTGATCAAACGAGGTTGCTGTGATGGCTGTAGGCCGAGGATGAGGTTGAGGTTGCTGGTGTGGGAGTTGATGATGCATCGAAATATTCCTCGACCATCTGGCCGATAGGACTGGGCCGATATATACTGCATGCCGAGCTGCGTTTGTGTAGGTCAACTCTTCGCTACCCATGGAACTTACTATTGTCCCCGGTCGCTTCCCGCTGTGGTTGAGTATGGAGAGAAGCATTACGGGTATTTCAAACGCTTACTCTGGATGTGGAATCAATTCCTCCCCAATCGGGGCTCCCATCGCCGAACCGGCGCGCCAAGACGCTCTTTTCATGCTATGCGTGGCGTGAGATTCGTCCAGGGCTTAGAGAAGGGGATTCGAGCTGTCATCTCCCGCAGGGACTAGCCCAATCGGCAAGGGATCTGATTGACATCCATCGGGAAGATCCCTCCCGCGAACATCCCTCCCGCAAAGAGTAAGGAAGCTGCACGCATACCAAATACATCGTACTAGCAGTCACTTTCAATAGGCCACCCAAGTTCAGGGGCTTGGATGGTGTTCAGGATGGAGGGTGGGGGTGGTGGCGGCTTAGCGGTGGCTCGGCTCAATCCGCCCAGCTAAGAGATCCCATCGGCGCTCCAATCGAGTGCGATTATTTTGATGTGCTGACGTGCATTTGCCCAAGCCCTGGTGCAGTGTGAGATCGGGTCTGTCCAGAGGGCCACAATGACCCCTGAGCTTACCCTCGCGTAGCACCAGGGGTCATCGACCACATCGCCGCCGCGAACCTTGGCTGGAAAACGTCCGACCTGCGCCTGTCCAACTACTTCCACGCGTAACGCACCCCTTTCTACTGCGGCCTCGCTGCCAGCCCATTGTCCCAGACATATTTGAGCAACGGTTCGAACCTCCGGCACTTGTGCAGGGCTTGGAAATCCTCCCGCGCGTTCTTTGGCGGCCACGAGCCGCCGCCGTCAGCGCCGTCCTCCCCATTCCCGCCCTCGTCACCGACGTAGACCAGATACGGCGTCACGTCACCGCTGCACATGAGCGCCTGCCGCAGCGTGTCGACGCAGTGGTCCGTGTGTTTCCGGGAGTCGCCGTGCCGCATCATGGATGGCAGCGGCGGCCGCTCGTCACCACCGTCGTCGTCGGGTGAGGCGTACGCGTCCCGCCAGATGTACTGGCGCAGCACGTTGAGGCAGTGCAGGTGGTGGAAGACCTCGGTGACGCCCACGTAGCCGCCGGGGGACCACGGATGCGGCGTGCCCGGGCGAGCCGTCAGGAAGCGGGAGCCCTGCCGGCGTCCGGCGTCTTCGGTGCGGTTCAGGAGGGGCAGTTTGTCGAAGGGGATGACAACGGCCGGAACTGTGCCATAGTTTTAAAAGGACTCATCAGCTTCGATCGACTCATGGCGTATTGTCTCCATTTCTTCCTTCATGTGATCTCTCTCTAGGCAAGACGGGAGGGCCATAATAATGCGGCAGAGATTGCGACTCACCATCGGAAAGATCCTGCCACTTCTTCTCCATGGCCTTGGTCGGGCGTCCGACATACCCCGAGTCCGTGCCGGCGATGGGGTCTGTGAAGTTGCGCACCTCGTATTCTACCGCGTCAAGCAGCGGTGCTTTTTCGCTCCAAGACCACCGTAAGTTTGGGGCTCGTCGAGTATCAAGACTTCACTACCATGAAAACAATGGGGAGAGAGAAACTTACAGTACACGCCCAACTGCCCGACGCACTGCCGCTCCGTTAACGGCCCGTTCTCCTGGTGCCCATGATGTTGCTGGAGTGGCGGCTTCGCTCCCATCATGGCAGCACCGGACAGGAACATGACAACACAGAGCATCAGCTGCCATGCAATGAAGAGCATGGCACGAGCATAGCTCCGGCGGCATCCCTTTCCTTCTGCTGCTGGATGGAAGAGGGAGGATGACGAGACGCTATCCCCATCTTCGACGACGGCGTATCCCTGGCTGGGTGGTTTTTCTTTGCTCCAAAACATGACAGCGCTCTGGAGATAATTAGCCAGTGGCTTTAGGGACGGAGAGAGAGGGGAGGTTGAGGGGGAACCGAGCGTCAACAAACAAAAGGAGGAAGGTTTGGTTCGCCGACAAGGTCAGAACGACGAACAAACATCGGCAGCTTTCTCGACCGTGGTGTCCTTTGATCCATGAACTGTGCAAATGCTTGCCTGATTTTGGTTACTTTGTGCTCAGTGGAGTGATAAGCAGGCCGCAATGTCCCAAGCTGCATATCTGTTGCGGCCTTTGCTGGTTGCCACCAAGGATCCAGCGTCACATTTGTTCCGGAATGGGCAGGTCATAATGTGCTGGCTCTGCTCCGTTGCGAACACGAAGTTTTCTTTGATAAGTGGGGAGCTCCCCGAGGGGCAGACCGGCTCAATGGCTTTGTGTGACACTTGGCCCTTTTGGCCACAAGAAGACTAATCTGGATCCTCTCTTGCGTGCTACCGACGTCCCCCGCAGAGATAAGTCCGGCCAAGATGACGTGGGGCGGGCCGCAAAGAGCTAAGAGCGGAGGTCTCGTGCCAGCTGAAATTGCTGACGCCGAGTGAGATACGACCTTATGGAGGATATTGTGGGTCATGTTACTCACGACGGTCTTGGTCCCTTTGGCCTGCGTATCAGCGCATATGCGTTCAAAGCCCCGTCCTGTGGTATATCAGTAATTAATATGAGTAGACGGGTGATACAATCAATGCACGATAATGCGTAGGACTTCTACGTCTCGATGCGGTGCGAGCTTGACAAACAATGCAGAACAGAGTCCATGTGAATCAAGCGTAGGCGCAGCTCCGCCGGGAAACTCTTATGGGTAGAATCGAGGGTAGCTGGACAGAGCTTGTGTTTTCCTAGTTAGAGCCGTTGGGGCTCACTGCGCCCACTAATATGAGGCTTGATATTTGCACGGTGTGTGGCCTTGACATTCCCTTGACCGCAGATAACCCTACTTTCAATTAGGCAGGGTTTTTATGTAACAATAACCGCGAGACCACGTAGACACAATCGCCCCAGGTACCTCCTGTCTAACACACCCAAAAACTAGCATCAGCTGACCGACCAGTTGTTGTCCATCCACGACTCGAGCTTGTCCCAGTTGCGGCACTTGTGGTGCGAGTTGAAATCCGCCCGGCCGCCGACCGGCCCGCCATTGTGGACGAGCACGGGCGTCACGTCGCCCCAGCACATGAGGGCGATGCGCAGCGTTTCGATGCAGTGGTCGATGTGCATCCGGTTCCGGAAGGCGTCCTCTTCCCCGGGAAACAGCCCGGGGGGCGCACCGCCTGGATATTTTCCGGCCTGGTACCAGGTGAACATGCGCACCAGGTTCTGTTTTGTTTTGTTAGATAAAGAAACAGTGGTGTAAGGGAATGGAGGGAAGAACTCACAAGGCAGTGGAGCTGGTGAAAGACTTCGATGAGGGCGACGTAGCCGGTCCCGACGTCGGCGGGGACATGGGTGAGGTCGTCCTTGTCGGACCGGTTAAGGCCCGCGATCTTGTCCTCGGGAATTTCGACGGCATGCTCTGGAAGAAGCGGAAATAAGGATTGTTGTCAGTCTGAACAAGCCTAATGGATGACGAGAGGGAAATATTGTAGAGACTGCTAGCATACTGTACGTCAAATTATACCACGCCTGTTCGACCTCGGGCGTCGGAGGCCCGCGGTACTTGCTGGTCGAGTTGAAGGCGTTGCCAAAGTCGAAGGTGACGTACTCGACCGCCTCCAGCGCCGGTGCTGATGATGCACAGTCCTCAGCACTTCTATACAAGGCAGATCGGACGCCAAAATGACGACTTACACCACACTGAAAGCTGGCGAGCGCACTGGTTGTCCGTCGGCTTGCTCGTGAGCACCACGCCGATCAGGGCAGTCACCAGCGCGCAGAGCACCGACAGAAGCACGACGACCGGGTTGGAGGCGTGCCGGCGCCACCGCGAGGGGGCCATGTCGTACTCTGCATCCCCGCTGGCGCCGGCCGAGGTGCTGCTGCTGCCACCGTCGGCGAACCAGCCGCGCTCGGCCTGCTCCTCCTTGGCCGAGGGCGACATGAGCGGGCGGTACGACGCCTTGTTGGACTCCATGGCCTGCCCAGCTCCGGGGTTGTTGCGGAAAGAGAAGAAGGAGGGCATTGGAGGACGGCGGGGGGGTTCGGGCAGGGAACAATACCAGAGGGTAGTAGGACGGGAAAACCAGCGTTCTGGGAGAACGAGGAACGGATGCAATTAGGATCCTGACAAGAAGTGCTGCAGGCGGACTCGAATATCACTGTCAATCATCTATGCTAGTGTCAGGGTGGGGTTCGTGCCGAATTGCCACAGGTCCCTATTCAGGGAGGTCTTCGATTAGTGATAAAAATCACAGAGGCCGAATCTATCCCGACCTCGGGGCAATGCGTTTCCCGAGGCCATTCCCAGTCGTGGTCGCCCCTTATCAGGGCCACAGTGAGGTCCATGCAGGGTTTATTCATGCATGTGAGGCATGCTTCTAGCAGCGATGCCATGCATGTCAGATGGGAAAATCCGCCTTTCCGTGTCGGTTTAGCCTCTCGGCGAGATGCCGGATACCCGGGTGCGGCCCAGCTGGCCACTGGCTGCTCGGCGTTACCAGTCCAGGAAAGTAGTCAGCGGGAGGGTCCAGATGCGCTCGGGGCCGTACAGGATTGAGAGGAAGATTTACGGACTGCAGCCAGTCTGGTGTAAGCTTTTTATTCGCACGGCATTTAACCGCCGGCAGAAGTGTGAGGGACTAGCTGAGATGCGGGCCGTGCAGCTCAGCGTGGGGATGTGACAAGCACTCGCGAATGTAACACCGGTCTTACTCTAAATGCGTGGATCTTTAATTTGTCGACTTTTAAGTCCATTTTCGACAGGTGGAAAGTCGGTTGCAGTATAGTCTCCACCTGCAATGTCATGCTAGTAACATGGAAAATCTATCAGAAGCATGCTGTTACCTTCGTGATACGTGGATCTGTGAGCTGGCATGACACGCAGTCACCAGCTGGTAGTTTCCAACACGAGTAACCGAAATGGGACCGAGCGGCATAGCATCACGGAGGTCCGTTGCCGCCATGGTGACTGAACATGGCAAGTTACGGTAGTTAACATCGGAGGATGTGTCCGCGACCCCGAGCGACACCTCCGGTTCGAACCAGTTTGAAAGCCTACACATGCCGTTACAACCGAGGTTATGATGCACCAACGGCGAGAGAAAGACATCCGGCCGGCGGATCAAAATGTATGCCACATAAGCTGCAGCAAGACAGAGGTTGCGTTGGACTTGCCAAAAAGGGCAGGAGTGAAAGAAAGGCGTGATCAACTACAACGATCTAGGGCAGCACACTGTCGAAAAGACAGAGTCCGATCACAAGTCCCGTCGAGTCGTACGATTAGGGTATAAGAGTCGCACCACAGGCTCTAATCCATCCACAAACCTTAGTCCTCTTCTCCATCCCATCGGAGCAGTCCGTCTCCTGCCTCCCTCTTTAGCCCAAGAGCCAAAAGCCCCATCCTACTCCTCCGCCCTCTCTTAAAACCAAACCGCAACAATGAAGTCCACCACCATCATCACGGCCCTCCTGGCCACCACCGCCTTCGCGGCGCCCCTGGCAGTTCCCGCCAAGCGCGCCACAGACACAGTCGCCTACTGGCTGCGCCTCGAGGCCCTGGCCACAGACGGCGAGGATGCCTACAAGGCCGAGGAGGACGCCGCCAACCCGGCCGCCGTCCTGGGCGACAAGAAGATCAAGATCAAGGTCAAGAAGGCCAAGCGCGCCGCCGACACGGTCGCGTACTGGCTCCGCCTCGAGGCCCTGGCAACGGACGGCGAGGACGCCTACAAGGCCGAGGAGGACGCTGCTGACCCGGCAGCTGTTCTCGGAGAGAAAATGGCCAAGGCCTAAGCGGCGTTGCATGCGAGGCGGTCACGTCGAGGAATCAAACTGGTGATGCCACACGTGGGTGTTGCTATGGGAGGGTGGAGGCAATTTGGGTTGTGTGTATGTGTTGGATGGGATATGTGGGTATAACTATCGATATTTAAGTTGAAAGGCTATTAACATAAGCCCTCGGCTTGAAACCAATGATGGGAGTATGTAATGGAGTGCGCCAGAGTAAACCACTCGACTACATAGACCAAAAGATCCAACAGTTCAAGCACTTCGTACTTGAGTCCTCTGGCCCCAGTGTATATCAAGCCTACAGCGGTCCCCTACATGGCAACCCCGTTACAAAGTATTGTAAGAAGGGAGAAGTGAATAAAGCATGATAAGCTGAATTAAAATAAAGCGGAATAAATAAAAGGTGTTTAAAAGAAAGGATTACACTATTAACTTTAATACGGTGGTATGCTGGAGTGAAGCAGCTTTGGTACAAAGCTGCTTAAATAAGTAATAACGCTTAAAGGGCATCCGTTACCACTGTAATCTTTAACAGATTACTTAAAGGTTAAAATAGCTTGAAAGTGTTTCTCCTCTTGTTGAAACAAATTTAAACTTTAAAGCGAAACAGGTTTCCATAAACCTTTAAAGGGGCTTTTGTTTAAAATATCTCAAAGCAACAAGCGGTAAAAAGGATAACGTGGTTCACAAGCGAGTGGACCACACAAGCGAGTGGGCCACTTCCAAATCCCATACTAAACGCCGTTTCCGACCCCCTTGCTAAATCGACCAATTTTTATCCAAATCGATTAAATTTTGGCATACCGGCTTTTAATTATAAAATTAAATTTTTAAATTTTTTCTTTAAATTTTTATTACTAAATTGGGTTAGTTATTTAAAAATCTAGGTTTCACAGGGGTTAAATTAGTGCATCTAACCCGATTTAGTGCTAAAAAATTTAAGAAAATTACAAAAATTCAATTTTATAATTGAGAGTCACTATAACAAATTTTAGCTAATTTGGATAAAAATTAGTCGATATAGCAAGGGGGTCGGAAACGGCGTTTAGTATGGGATTTGGAAGTGGCCCACTCGCTTGTGTGGTCCACTCGCTTGTGAACCACGTTAGTTTTTTTTTTAAAAAAAAAAAAAAAAGAAAAGGCTAATAGCTATTACTAAAATGTGAAAAAAGCTCTGTTAAAACAAGCAAACTAAACGCCCCAAACTCTGTTCCAAACTCCAAATAACAGCGCAGCCGGAATTCCTTCTTGTGGGACTCCTACTTAGTTAACATCTTATGTTAAGTCAAGACCCCTACTTTGCGCCACCCCCACTTCCGGCCACCCCGATTCCCATACTAAATCGCCAAAACGTACCGTTTTCAATCCGCAATAGCAAATCGAAATAAAATCGCACAAATGCAAACCCAAAACCAATCGAAAGCGTTTTTTAAGGGCTTTGTAACAAGGCAAGTTTGTATTTTTAAAAGCCTTATAGGGCTAGGGATTCCGGCTCAAAGTTGAAGGTGCAAAATACATACTAATTTTACGAAAATGTAAAGTAAAATAAATATTTAAATTTGGATTGAATAAAACCCGGGTATTTACGTTAATATAAAGTTTTAAAAGGGCTTTCCGTTACGTAAAACCATATATTTATAACTATTTTTTTCATTTAAATAAAAAGTTAAAAGTTTTTCCCATATAAAAAGTTTGTTAGTAAAATATAAAATAATTTTTAATTAAATAGAAAAAAATAGGTTAAAGTATACGGTTTTATTTTTAAAGAGTCCTTTTTAAACTCCATATTATATAAAATACCAAAGCCTAATCGGATATAAATTTAAAGATTTATTTAATTGTGTAATGTCGTAAAATTAGCATGTATTTTGGACCTTTGTTTTCAAATTTAAATTTTCAGATTTATCAGTACCTAAGAAATCCAAAATTAATATTTTTGAAAAGCGTTAAAAAACGGCTTTCGATTGGCTTTAGGTTTGCATTTGTGCGATTTTATTTGGATTTGCTATTGCGGATTGAAAACGGTACGTTTTGGCGATTTAGTATGGGAATCGGGGTGGCCGGAAGTGGGGGTGGCGCAAAGTAGGGGTCTTGACTTAGTGAACGCGAAGTCGCTGCTTTCCCCTCCGGTTTGGCGGACCTTCTAATTGGGTCTAGCGCGATCGGGCCGCTTCGATTCTTCACGCTGCAGCATAAATACAGCCCTTCCCCCTCGACGTTCTTTGTTTGTACTTTTGACTTCATCGACGCCATCTTCGCTTCTGTCATGGCTGACAGAGGGCCTGGGCCGGCCACGTGACCTGCCTCCAGGCACCCACAAATATCTTGCACCCAGGGCCTCCGGCCCTGGTGCCTGCAATTCTTCCTAATACAACCCACCTAACCACCAATTCTGACGACCTACCTATCGGCTCTCACAGCTTCCCTGCACTTGACATTTCAAAATTTCCGCACACTCCGTCTCGTCCTTGACCCTCGCTGCTCTCCTGTTATTCAACTGTTCTCTGCCACTGCGGGCGAGGTCGTCCACTTCCGCCTGCTCTTTGGCAATGCCTTCTACCCCGGCCGGCTGGCGAGCTGCAAGACCTACGACGCGGGAGGCAAGGAGGTGTGGGGGCCCGACACGACGCAGAGCGACGCCAACAACGTCGTCTCCGAGTACCACGGTGCGGATGCTCCCCGGGGCGCTGTGGCCTGGCCTGCCTGGCAGAGCGAGGTGCCGGCCCCTGCGGCCACCGTATAAGCTGGCTGCGCTTGTTCGCTGGCTGGCAGTCTCGCTGGACGTGGAAACGCGATGGCATCAACGATTGTCGGAATACTGTGTCTGGTAGCCGCTCGATTGAGGGCCTGTTTGCCTGTAGCGGTTTTCAAGTTTCTTGGGTCCCTGTCGGTTTTTCTCCCTTATTTTCGCCGTGGAGGCAGTTGTTTGATCAGCCCGGATTGCCGAAGGTATATACCGGGCTATATAAGGGGTACATGTGGCTATTACGACGTTAGAAAGGTGAGCATGAACGCGACTCGTCGCCCTGGTTGAAAAGGATACTTCTAGCGGGTCAAATTTTCAAATTTTTTAAGCTTTTACAAGGGCCAGGGAGCCCCCGACGCGATCTGCAAACTGGTCCTCAGGCGGTTGTTAGAAATAGTATGGAAAAACTTGAAAATAGGGCTATAGGCAAATAGGCCCTGAGATGATAGCGATTCTTACAATCCCCTGCTCTAATCTCCGACTACTTTCGGCCATGCTCGTGACTGTTCACATGTTTCCAGGTGCACCACGCAGCCGCTTGGTGTGTGAGCAAGCTATTCCTGGTCAGCCCCTATGCTACGATAGAGCTAAACTCGGATGCCAGAACTTAAAACTAGTGGTTTACCCTAACTGTAACGTCAAATCCGGCTCTCGGTGTGATTCTGAATCTTAAACAAAACATTGGATGAGGCCCGAGGGGCATGACGACGAGCGGGCGAATCATCCTATAAATGATAGGCTTCCTGCATTTCGACAGCGCCCAAACGCACGCCAAGGATTAGGAATGATAAAAACATCGACATGGATGAGCCCAAGCCCACGCCATCACCACCGCCGCCGCCGGCGAGAGCGGACCCGGAAGCGGCCCAGGAGCCGGCCGCTTCGCCCTGCCCACCGCCGCGGCCGCCACGAAAGATCGCCCAGGCGAAGTGGGCCCTCCTGGCCATGGCCTTCTTCATGGCCGACGTCAACAACGCACTCGGCCCCTTCCTCGGCGTCTTCCTCCAGGAGCACGGCTGGGCGCCCGGCCTCATCGGCTCCGTCATGACCGCCGGCGGCGTCGCGGCCCTGATCGCGTCGACGCCCATCGGCGCCCTCGTCGATGCCACCACGCACAAGCGCTCCCTGTCCGCGGCCGGGACCCTCGTCGCCATGGCGGCGCTGGTCGCGACGCTGCTGGGGCCGCGCCTGCCGCCGCTCACCTTCGCCGCGCAGGTCGTCGCCGTCGTGGCCGGCAACGTGCTGATGCCCACGCTCGTGGCCATGACGCTGGGCGTGGCGGGCGGCGGCCGGGACGGCTTCGCGCGCCTCAACGGTCGCAACCAGGCCGCCAACCACGCGGGCAACATGACCGGCGCGGGGCTGTCGGCGCTGCTCGGCCAGCGGTACGGCATGCCCGCCGTTTTCTACCTGGCCTGGGGGTTCGGATGCGCCACCGTCGCGGCCGTGCTGTGCGTGCCCCGGGGCGCCGTCGACCACCAGGCGGCCCGGGGCCTCTGCGGCGAGCCGACACCACCGGGACAAAGAGAGCAGGAGGGGGCCCCGCCGGCCGGGCAAGCGGACGCCGCCGCCGGCAGACGGCGCGACGATGGCCACGCGGAGGCGTGGAAGCAGCTGCTGCGGCACCGGGAGCTCGTGGTGCTGGGGCTCGCGCTGATGGCGTACCACCTCGGCAACGCGGCATTCCTGCCGCTGTACGGGCAGGCCGTGGTGGCGGAGCGCAAGGCGGACCCGGCGGCCTTCACAGGGCTGACGATCGTGGTCGCGCAGGGCACCATGGTCGTTATGGCGCTGGGCGCGTCGTGGGCCGTGGCGCGCGGGCTCTGCGGCTACTGGCCGGTGCTTCTCGTGTCCTTCTGCTCCCTGCCGGTGCGCGCGGCGCTTGGGGCAACCTTCATCGAGGCCTGGGGCGTGTGGCCGGTGCAGGTGCTTGATGGCATTGGGGCCGGGTTGCAGAGCGTGGCGGTCCCGGGGACCGTGGCACAGATTCTCGCGCACACCGGACGGGTCAACGTCGGTATCGGCGCGGTTGCGACGGCGCAGCTTGTGGGCTCGTCGCTATCCCCGCTGCTGGCGGGCTGGATTGCCCAGCTCCGGGGCTACAATGTTGCCCTGTACGTCTTGGGCATTTTTCCCTTGATATCCGTCGCCTTGTGGGTCTCGACTCCTATCTTGTCGCGCATCAAATCTCGAAGCCTCACGGCAGCGGAAAGATGAGATGGGCGGGGACGTCTCTTGTTCTTCTACGGTACTTTTCCAATCACCTTTCATGGTTCGGTTATGGATTCGACCGCACATGCTGTCTGTTGTATAAATAGCCCAGGCTGTATCGCAGCCATGAAAGAGTATCCTGAACTTGTCCACTCCCTACCTATTAGCCCCAGCTGCTGCTCCTTTTCTCTTCATTGCGCAAGAACGGGAGATGGTGCGATGTGCATGGTAACCAGTCCTTCCTGGCTCACATGCCCTTGGCCCGTGGGCGGGGACAGGAAATCGCGTTCCTTCTTCTTCACTCAAGCCAGGTCCATGGCTAGAAGCCCCGGTGGTGCGTGAGAAAGATCGCTGAGCACGAAAATGCCTCGTACCTCATCGCTGGTTTTCCAATAGTTCTCCATTCTCACCTCGCCGAACGCGTCGTAAAGGGCATCCCGCTGCGCCATCTCGACCTGCTCTAGGGTTAGAAGCGTTCCAAACGCTGAAAGGCAGCCGCCAAGGTCGGCGCTTCGGTCAAGGCACGACTTCCACTCTCGGTCCAGATGGGCCACGGCGCAGCCCCGGTCGATAATGTTGCCCGCTCTATCCCCAATGGCTATCAGGAGTTGGAACGGATCGGAGGCGTTACGCTTGATGCCCAGCCGTTCCTCTACTTTTAGCCAAAACCAGGGGAACTGGAAGGGGTTACCCATGGTCGAGAACTATTGCAAATCCAGTTTGGTATGAGGACGGGGGTCCTGGTCAAGCCAGGTGAAGGTGGTGATAGCGGGTATGGATTCGAGGTGGTTGCGGTAAGCACAGGCCTTGCACGACGAGGTTACCAGATAATCGTGGTGGACGTCGGGTCTGATGGGAACAGAAACCCCAAAATGAATTTGCGCGCCGGGCCAGCATCCCGCAATCCCCGTGTTCCTCCGAAATGACCAGCCGGATGTGTTCCTTATGATGTGGAAATAGGCCTTTGATGATCTAAGTAAAGATCTCCGTCGACGCAGGGGCGTCGGGCCTCACTTCTTGTATGTACGAGGGAGAGATAGCGAACAGGATCCCTCTGATGTAGAGGTGGGAACCGAGTTGTTCGGAGCCGTTGCAGGATCCGGCAAACTACCCGCCCAGGGAGAGCCGGGTGATGCCGACGAGCTTAGGGTCCCGGGCGCGAAGGTCGATAAGAAAATCGACAAGGAGGCCCGCATGGGGTCTTTTGCCATCCTCGTCGTCAGCGTAGGCCTCTGGAACGGTCGGGTACACGTCCACGACGTCGAGCTCGGGGCTCAGGTGTACGGACAGGTAGACGGCCCGGCACTTGGAGCTGACGCGTAGAAAGGCGGGCGACAGGGCAGACCAGGCCAGCTGGCGGCGGCGTGTGGCAGCTCGATGCCGGGGATTGACGTGCTGTTTGTTGTTGGGTTCATTCCATTTTGTCGGAGGTGATCTGTGCCCCATGCACAGGCCGGGATCTGCCTGATAGGTGCTAGCAGATCTGAGCATCCAACCCTCGGCCATTTCTGCAAGACGCAGTCACGTGCCATACACATCAACATGAGACCAGATACAGATTAAGTTAGCATTACAAGCTAGGACGTTAGCTGAAAAAGACATTATTCGTAAACCTATAACCCGTGCTCCCCTCGCAGCTACCTCGCCGCCGCCGTCCCGTTCGAATACCGAATCGAGAACGGCACCGTCTCGACGACGTCCCAGTCGCCCGGCACCGACTCGTCGCCAAAGATGCGCAGCGCGCTGGCCACCATCTTGTACGACCCCGCGGGCAGCACCAAGCCGTCCTCGAGCAGGCCCGTGAGGTACACCCTCTGCTGGACAGCGGCGATGTACCTCAGCGGCGAGCCCGCCGGCTCTCCGATGGCCGGGATGCCCGTCGGCGTCTTCTTGGTGTTCCTGCCCGCGTCCGACAGCGACGCCACGTGCACGTGCAGCACGCGCGTGCCCAAGGACGGGCCGAGCAGCATGTTTGGCAGGCGGCCGTTGTCGTCCGAGTTGGGCGCGCGCTTCGGGTTGGGCGGGGGAAGCGTGTAGGACGCGTTGGCGGCGGCGGGGGAGCCGAAGCTGGCGAGGTATGAATTGCGCGCGGGCAGGACGGGCGTGTCGTGCATGCTGCCGACCACTCCCAGGTAGGGGAGCACGAGGTGCTCGGCCCGCGTGCTGTTAATGCTGACGTAGCCGCTGTAGACGGGCAGGCGCGTGGCGTTGACGCCCTGCGGCGGCACCACATTGACCTTGACCTGGGCCGAGCCGCCGGCCGGCACGGTGACGGTATCGGGGCTGAAGCTGAGCCTGGCCCAGGCGTCCACTATGGGGTTGGGGAAGCCGGCCAGCACGTCGCCCGTAAAGGTCGAGACGGTCGTGTACATGGTCGGGGCATGCATGTGTCCGACCTCGTAGGTCGCCTCCTCGGACCCCACGTTCTGGATGGTAAAGGTGCGCTCGGCGATGAAGTGGTCCGAGTCGTTGAGCGCGATGTTGCGCACGTCGAACACGGTCTTGGCAAAGACGGCGTCGTAGGCCTGCACCAGGCCCGCGCCGACCTGCGGGACAGGCGCGAGGGCGCCGGGGCTCACGGCCTTGCCGTCGAACCAGGGCAGAGGCTTGGCGGTGGATGAGATGATGCGGGCGAAGAGGTTGCCGTCAAGCTTGCCTCCCCGAGCCTCTCCCATCAGTGCGACTAGGCCCGCCACCAAGGGGCTCGCCATCGACGTCCCGCTCATAACGCGGTAGCTCCCTATCGCCACGGGGTACGTAGAGAGGATCGCGCCGCCTGGCGAGGAGACGTGGGGGTTCAGATCCAAGTCCCAGTTAGGGCCCCACGAGGTGAATACCGAGGCGAGCCCTCCCGTTTCGTTATCTTCGAGCTCCACAAGCATGTCTTCGGGAGCGTCGGATTTCTTGGGGATGGTGACGTTGACCTGGACCCCGCGACCCAACATGTCGATCCATGCGGCGCCCTGCTGTGGTGAAACCGAAGTCACGCCCTTGATTCCGTCCAGGTAGACAAACTGGGCATCCCAGGTGCTAGCGACAGTGTCAGTAATCCTTGCCATACAAAGGGACCTCTGGGGCGCGCAACATACGTGTTGGACAAGGCATAGTAAGCGATGTATTTACCACCCTTTGCCAGGATGTTTTTTCCCTGGTCCTGCGGGAAGCACCTGCGCGTCCCGGGCACGCGCAGCAGCACGAGCTTGTCGGAGAGATCGGGCGTGTCGTCGGGAAGCGGGCTGCAGGCGTCGTCGACCGACGTCGTGTCGTTGCCGACGGACCAGAGCGGAAGCGTCACCGCCTCATCGGGGTATGGCGCGCCGGCAAAGAAGCCGTAGACCTTGTCCGCGGCGGACTGGTTGCGGCCGTTGCCAGCGTCGGTCTTGTAGGTGCCGCGCGAGACGAAGATGGGGTCGATGCGGTTCTGCACGGAGGCGACCGACTGCACGCCCCTGCCGCTCGCGGGTGTCGAGGGGCTAAACAGGCCGCGGCCGCCCGAGTTGCCGGCCGAGATGATGACGGGTACGCCGGTCTGGGCGATGCGGCCGGCGACCAGGGACCAGGCCTCGTCGGCCCAGCCGGCGAACTCTTCGATGCCGTTGGAGCACTGGATGATGTCGGCGCCGTCCTCGTAGGCGCGGAGGAACGAGCCCACGAGGATCTCGTTGGACCCGACGCCCGCGCAGTTCCAGCACCGGTACGCCCAGAGCTTGGCTCCCGGGGCCGCGCCGGTGAAGCCGTACTTGTTGTTCTTGGACTGGGCCGCGATGCTGCCCGCGACGTGGGTGCCGTGGCCGAAGCAGCCGTCGTAGGGGTCGGCGTCGGGCTCGGGCTCGCCGCCGCGGGGCGCGTCGCCAACAAAGTCCCAGCCGTGCTCGACCAGACAGCCGGGGCCGAAACACCCGCCCAGCGCCGGGTGCGTGTAGTCGATGCCCGAGTCCATCACGGCGATCTTGAAGCCCTTTCCGGTGAGGTTCTTGGCGTGCAGCCTGTCGATCTGCGTCATGAGATGCGGCATGAACTTGTCGACCGGCGAGGACGGGTCGACGTCGAGGGGAGTGTCCTGCCGTTTCTGCAAGCCCGGAGCGTGTGCTGGGGCTGTGTGGTTCGCGGGATCCTCCGTCTTGGCCATACTGAGCCTCAGCTTCCGCACTGGCCAAACCGCCTTGACGGCAGGGGTGGCTGTAAGGAGGTCCATGAGCTTCGTGTCGTTGTGGCCGGCGGCGTCCAGGATCTTGAAGGAGGCGCCATTGAAGATCTTGGAGCTGCCCAGGCTCATGCGCTCCTGGGTCTTGATGCCGTGGGCGCTCGAGAGGACCTGGTAGAAGTCGGCAATCTTCCCGTTGGACTCGAGCTCCACGATGTAGGAGCCGTGTACCAAGTCGGACGAGGCGTCAGGGGCAGCAACAGCCGCCGCCGCCGCCTGTGCACTGACGCGCACGACGGCGAACAGCGCGCAGAAAATGCTGGATGCCCTCATCTTGTCGATCTTCGTGGGCTTCGTCGAGGCGTCACGATGGGACGGACAACCAAAAAGCCCAACCCCTCGACGAGGAGTGCCGCCGAGTGCGTATAAGTACCCCTCAGATGACCCTGGCCATTCCCCCTTGGGATTTTCTGCATCTCCACCAATACGAGCTTTTTCGATGCCGGCGAGCGGGGACCGTCGTATTTCGCGGGTGATCTCTCGTTTGGCCTGGCGTCGCCCGATCCAGCCGGGATAGGGTGGAGACCAGCGCATGAAGTCCAATTTCCACCTCGGCCCCTCGACGTCATGATACTGCGTCTTCAACAAAGCCGTTCGGACGTCGCGGAAAGTGGTCCAAATGCAAACTGTATTGCAAACCATTGCGGCCCGCAGGGCTGACGGCAACCGCTGCCCAGGGAGTCGGGCTCATGGCGGAGTTAGAGATTGCTGACCCGTTGACGCTGGGCGGGGTAATACGCATGCCGAGGTGCCGGTACTGCATCGCCTATCGAGTAGGCCTGAAATCGTCGCTGGCGACGGATTGTTTGCGTATTATACGCCTACTTCCTGTCCAGGAGAATGGCAGGCACGACGA
Organism: Falciphora oryzae; assembly: GCA_000733355.1. Taxonomy (NCBI): domain Eukaryota; kingdom Fungi; phylum Ascomycota; class Sordariomycetes; order Magnaporthales; family Magnaporthaceae; genus Falciphora; species Falciphora oryzae. The sequence goes on from JNVV01000065.1 coordinate 203,124, forward strand.
CGAGAGGGTCGTCAGCGCGGCGCACGACCAGTACTCAACGCCCGATCGTCGGACAGGCCGCCTCACGACCACCTTTCTCCCGATTTAGGGCGTGCCAGTCCTTGATGCCATGATCATTTCGCCTCCCGTGATCATCTGGCTGTTGGTGGCTGTTGGCCCGAAACACAAGTACCGAGGACTTCATCCCCGGGGTGGTCTCGCCTCTCGCGTCCTTCTCGACATTGGGCCCAAAGACAAATAACGAGCGCTGCCTTGGTAGGTCCTCGTTGGCGATGGGCACCTCCACGATGCCAAAGCGGTCGAGAACGTCGTCGAGGATGGCGGGGCTCCTATTGAGCAGCGCGCCAAGCGCCATCAGCGCCTGTTCTTCCATCCTCTTGCCAGGCATCGCGCCGGTAGCGGGATCCTCCATTAGCCAGCGGGCGAGCCCCGGAGGTAGCGCCGTTGCGAAGTAGGCCTCTTGTGCCGTCGGGCCCTTTGGCAGATACACGATCAGCCGTTTTGGATCCGCCGTCTCCTTGATGTGGAAGGCACCGCCAGCTTCGAAGACGTCCACGCTCTGGCCATCCTGGGAAATGCTCAGGACTGGAGATTCCGGTCGTCTCCAAGACGGACACAGAGCGGAGAAGATCATAACGGCCTTGAGGGTCGGCTTGATACTTAGGGCTCTCATACGTAGCCGCCAACCTACATCCGACCCCCACAAGAGCTTAGTACCATCCACAGACTTTGCAAGTCGGCCAGAGGAGGGAGGATGGTGCAGCGACATACCGGAGAATCGCGTGAGCCTTGTGCTTCAGATCGTGCTTCGACGTCGAGAGAAGCCACGGCAGCTCCTCAACGACGTGCGTGGTTTCCCGGACAGCGCCTGACAGATAGCAGCCCTCCATCCGCGCCCATTGAAAAAACGGCTTCAGCCGCCGGACATCTTTCAAGTCGAAGTCGATGGTCCTGATCCTCCCGCCAAGCTTGTCGGCAAAGGATTGGCGATCGATGATGAAGAACTGGGTGGCTATGGATCACAGTGTCGTTTTCCCGTTTTCGCGGACTGGGAAGATCGGCTTGAGTAGCACTGAGGTCGGGCCGGAAGCATGCGGCTCCGTCTGAAGCATCTCGCTCAGCATCCAGATCTTTGCTTTGACTCGTCCGATGTTGTCGTCTTCAGTCGTCCGGGGAAGCTCGTCGTAAACCATCTGAAGGCTGAGCGTGGGCACTCCAAACTTGGCAACAAAGAAGTCCTTGAGGCCTTCGTCGTAAGATTCGCTCAATACGACTCTCCCCGGAAACCCTATGGATCGAGACCAGAGGCATTCTGACGGCTTACACCAACGGACACTCTCGCCAGCCGCGGCACAGATGAGACTTTGGGCATTGAACGCTAGCCTGGTTGTGGAGACAGGTAGCTGTCAGCAAGAGTCTCAGCGTTGAATGCGACCGGGGCTTGAAGTACTTGCCTCAATTCATCCTCATGGACGTCCTCGCAGTCATCCAGCCAGCCATAGATGGGCGCCGTGTTGGATACCACGCGCCGATTATTCTCGCCCGCACCTCGCCGGATCCGCGATCAAATCGTGAAGAGACGCATCGGGGATCAACATTACTTCTCGGGAGAAGCGCTCAGGAGCGGTCATCTCGTCTTTGGTCGCATACATGATGTAAAATGACTTCAAGGGCAACATCGTGCACATGATCGGCGGTGCATCCCACCTGCATTTGGCGCTCCTTGCCTGGGCAGTATCCACAAGACTATCGGGAAATTTTGGGGCAGCGATGTAGCGACAATCCTCGAAAAAGTCCCTAAAAGTGCACATTGTTAGGTTCTTGGTTCTTCTCTTTCCTCGGTCACTTTGTTGGGTGTCTTACCTTATCTTCTTGACTTCGGTGTGGTAGCTCCGCTCTACGTCCCGAAGCATCGCCAGGTATTGCGACACCAGCGACTTGACTGTTCGCTCGTCCAGCGGGGACTGACCCTTTATGGCAGCGCACGTCCGGTGGACTATTGCGCGCAGGAAGCTCAAGTTGATCTTGCTCGTCACGCCGAAGTGCGTGCACAGAACATCCACTCAGATTGGATCCCGTCTGATACGCCATCAAGATCAAGGAAGGGGAATGGATGCGACTTATCCATGAGGAGGAGGCGCTGTTGTACAAGCTGTGCGAGGGGAGGAAATGCGTCTTCCAGCACACAGCGTTCTGGGAGCTCTGAAGAGGTGGCTTTGGATATGTTTGTTTCGCGGATCTTCTGCACCAAAACAGGATGCGAGACTACTTGTTCCTTTTCATACGGCCAGAGGAACTTCAGAAGCCCCAAGAGCTTGCGCGGGCGGTGTTCGGCAACATACTCCCAGACACCGGACAACTGACACCCATCGGGCGAGACGAGTGTCAGCCGGACACGAATGCTGAGATACCGCCGGAGCCAAGTCTCCCAGGACGGATACATCAAGCAACTGGCGCCCGGGGGGTTCCCCAGGTAGCTTGGGTGCAGGAAGGCGACTGGATAGCCTGGTGAATCACCCGTCTTCTCCAGGAGGGATTTGGCGCCGTAGGGATGGTCGTCCGGTATGTAAACGTTATCGTGACGCGGAATTCTGTACGAGCCATCGTGGCAGAAAACCCCGATGCCGCTCAGGTCCTCCACAGCTTTGACATGGCTTTGCGTAAGGAAGAGGTAGTGAAGGTGCTCTCGGGAATTCGCAATCGCGATTCGATCCGATTGCTGTGGAGTCTTGTACAGGCTCAACACGGCATTTCGAATCGTTGTGATGGATGCGACAGAGGCTCCTAGGTGGACGAACAGTTTCTCTCTGTCAGGATTCTCGACTGCCCTTGGATCCAATACTTGAAGTTGCAGATCGGAAGGTGTCGCAAAGGATATTTGACCCAATTGTTAGCCACATGGCTAATAAGCGGGGCTTCGCTTTTAGCTCGTGTGGCGCAATTGGTTCTCCACAGTTATGAGCCCGGAAGGTCGCAGGTTCAATTCCTGGCAGCGTACCTGTTCCCCGACCTGTAATTTCCCTTGCTATGCCAGAGGGCGTCCACCCTAAAAACGCACGTGCGAAAGCAGATTCGAAGTGAGATTATATACCCAGGGTACGGACCTTTGATTCGGGAAGGGCAATCCGGCCCTGATACATGGATATATCTGGACCGAATTGGGGGGTGTGTCGCAAAGGATATTTGACCCAATTGTTAGCCACATGGCTAATAAGCGGGGCTTCGCTTTTAGCTCGTGTGGCGCAATTGGTTCTCCACAGAAGGGATACAGGCGCTGGCAGTTGTAGGAAGGTAGATCGGGCCGGGGAGCGAGGAAACCCATTTGCCATTCCGCAATGGGATCAAAGCCATGGTTTTCAGGCGGTTGGCTTCATATGCGGCGTGCTTCGCCCCTTTGTCTCCTGCAAAACACGTGCTGAGGAGCTTCGAAACCGCCGAGTGCCATTGACTGCTTGGCGAGATGGATTCCGCCTTTGAGTCGATGCCGGCCAAATCTGCGTCCAACAAAAGAAGAAAACCTTTGAACTGCGTGCCAGTGAGGCCGTATTGGCGCAGAGGCCCAAGCCACTGGTCGTAGCTTTGATGCAGCCATAGGCTACGAGTGGCGTTGTCAAGTAGAGGATTTCCGTTGTCGTCCTTTCCTTCGCGTGGGAGAAATTTGACTTCATATCTCTTGCGAAGCTTGCGCCGGTCGCGCGAGAAAAGGACGCCAATCTTGACCATGCGCTGTCGTATTTCCGGGCCGAGACTTGACCAGAAATCACCGAAGTTATCGTCTAGCGGCGGTAGAAAGGCGGGCCACCGGCACCACAGATCCGGGTGCTTGTTGAATTGACCGACGCTGTTGATGAATGCGTCGGTGACATGGCCCCGCAGATTACGATTCCTTGCTGAGTCCAGGACATTTTGACGATCTGCGCTGGTGTCGAACTCGGAGTGGATGATGAACTGCAAAGCATGATATGCACATCAGTCACTGGGGCAGAGCTAATCCAACCGACGACCTTTTTCGGAGATGACTTTTAATGCGCTTACTTTAAATCTCGACTCCCTTGTTGGGAGGAATGCGAAGATCTTGTGGTTATTTTCGATATTTTCCGTGACCGTGTCCTCACGGGTCGAGAGGGGAAAAGCCAGGACGATGTTGGCACATGGCCCAGTGGAAGACAAAACCGCCGACTCTCCTCCGTCGCAAGCTTGGTGGCCCTGACTTGGCGAAAGGTCAACACCGTCTGGGTCGTGATGAAAAATCGCTTCTTGACAGTCGTCTTCACTGCGCTGCGGGTCCCTATAACCCTGTTGACGGCCACGATGCAACCATCTCTTATACACTCGTCCACGCTGAAAGCATTGCAGCTCTCTTCAGCGCCTTGCTCGTCGTAGAAGCGAACTGTGATCCGACGAAGCTTGCGCATGAACAGCAAGCAAGTCTCCAACTGTCGGAGCTGGCCAAAGATTGCGGTGCGAAGATTCTGCAGTTTGCAAGGGTCTCCTTTGTTGTGTAGATGGAGTGTCATCCTTGTTAACGGCCCTGGCAGCTCCTCATCGGTATCAGTCCAGAGGGGAGTAACCATGCCCAAGCCAGGGTCTTCGTCATGGATGAAGGAGAAGAAATAGTGGCCGGACTGTATATGAACCTTGGAGGCGGCCATGAACAGACTTGAAGCCAATACCCTTGGAGCTACACGAAGTAGATTTTGAGCCCTGGCCAACGGCGCAGAGAGCGGCGAGATCGGCCTCAGTGATTCCATCTTCGTTGCATTCGACGACGATGCGGTCAGGATGGATGTTGAACGTGATGAAGGGGACGTCGCCGTTGGCCTCGGCGCGCGTGGAACTGTTGTCGTCCGCGTTGTGAACAAGTTCGAAGACGAAGCGAGCGCCACTGCTGTATATGTTGTCGGCAAGGCTGTCGAGATGGCAACGATCGTGCGATGGCTAACGCTGCAGCTCGGGCCGGGGTGAACCCATGAAGAGTAACGTATCCATGTGTTGAGCCACGGGGACCTACGTGTTAATGGGGACTTTTCCGTTCACACCCTATTCCTACGCACCGCCCCCACAACTGCCGATATCGCGGATTATGTAAATTTGCCTGCGCCACGCACCCAACTTGACACAGGCCAAAATTTGGATTGCCGGTCAATTTGCACCACGGTAAACAACGCTCCCGACAACTTGAGGCTATTTCCAACCACGCCATGACGTCGCCAACGCCCTCAGAGTGGTCGGAAGACGACGAGGACGCCCGCAGGGCCAGGGGCCCTTTAGCGACGACGACGAGGTGCCGGAACGCCCTTGGCCGCGTGGGAGGACCACCAGGGGTATCCGGGATATTGCCGGAAGGGAGTACTCCCATTGGGAGTGGGGGGGGGGGCACCTGTCACAGCGGATAGAGGCTAGAGAAAATGGCGGCAAAGAAGATTGGTATTCGGAAGGAAGCCAGGCCGGAGGCCTGGGGCCTGGAGAAAATCTCTATCTACTGTGGCCTGGAGGCCCGTGTGGAGGCCCGGGCACGTGACGGGCCCGTAGGGGCCCCTACGTGCCGTGACAGCACCCTCGAGGCTGTAAACGAGGCTGATTCCGGCCCTCCCCCTGCCACGGCTACTGCAGCCTCTCCTACCCTCTCTGTAATTGTTGTGGCTACAGGGCCGGCGGCTACGGGGCCAGCGGTCCTTGTAAAGGATCCGGACGACCCCTTCGCGCATTTTCCGGCCACGGAGGCGGAGATAACGGCCGCTAAAGAGTCGATTGCACAACGAGTAGCCGCCAGGAGGGCACGGGAGGCGCGGGAGGCGTCACAGGACCGCTTTGATCGGGACCTCCGGAGGGATTTGGAGTGCGGGCACTGGGACGAGGAGGGTCGTTGGGTTGTAGAGTAAAGCTAGGGCTATCGGTTCATCTATTTTTCACTTTTAAATAGCTTCATTTCGTTGTTGTGCATCGCTTTTTATTTCAGGTGTTAATGGTTTGTGTTTTTTTTATATAGCTGCGCCACAGAAAATCACATGGTCCCGATACCGGCGGTGGCGGAGGGGTGCGTAGGAATAGGGTGCGTAGGAATATGGTGTGAACGGAAAAGTCCCCGTGTTAATTGTGTGTCCACCCAGCCGTTTCAGTTTGACCATCTGCTCTTCCACCTCCTGTCGAGCTTTGGGATTTGCACGACCGATGGCGTCCAATGTTTCGTTGGAGATCCACCCATTTCTCCCGGCGATAGCGAGGACAGCATCCTTGGCAAGTTGCTTGGCCGCCATCTCGTTAGATTGGGAAGTCAAAATTGGATGATGCAGAGCTGGGTAGCGCTTTTGCTTTGGATAACAATGACAATGACAGAGGATGTGGTTCTGTGGAGGTTATGGTAAGTGGACGGGGCCTGGACGTATTGGTTTAAAGGGCGCGGAGAAGGGGGAAAGTCAACACCAGAAATCGAAGCATGGAAAGGCTAGCTGCGCGTTGGCCGTTAGATGTGAGGCGAGATTATGGAGGGCAGAAGCATGGAAGTTGATGGTTGGTGCCAGGGTGCACCACCTCACTGCAAAGCTGAGATCAATCGCGCCACCGGCCGGATCAGGGGCCATGCATCCCTGAAGGTGGTCGAGGCCAGTACTTGGCGGCCACCCGGCGCTTGTAGGGTTTGAGGCCGCGCCAGGGTTCTTGTAGGAAAATGCAGGCCGCGATCAGGGCGCGGCCAATTGAAGTGCGACAGTTGACGGGGGTTGGAGAAATCAACGGGTCTAGAGGTGCATGTAGCTTGGGCTGTTGGAGAATAGGTGGTATTATTTTTTAGAAGGTTGTTGGTCCAAGACGTCTGTCCCTGCCAATTGATCTAATTGGTATATCAAGACCAAAACGAGTTTCGGCCGACTTGCGCGACCGCGGCCCCGTGCGGGGTTGGTGTTATTCCTGGGCCGGTGCCGACGTGGGTCGAGGCGGCAGGTCGCGCTACAAAACAAGTCTCCCAATCCAGGGGAGCAGTGGCATCTCCGCATCTCCTAGCGCCCGGCCCCGTCGTCGCAATCAGTCCTTGCTGAGGTTGTAGATTTTCATAACATCTGACAGCATGCCCTGATGGTCGACCTTGAGGTCCTTGAGGATCCCGTCCTTGAAGCCAAAGACCCAGCCGTGGACGATGGGGAAGCGCTTGTCCTCGTACGACTGCTGGACGGCGGCCGTCTTGATGACGTTGCGGCACTGCTCCATGACGTTGAGCTCGACGAGGCGGTCGTAGCGGGCCTCCTCGTCCTCGATGGCGTCGAGCTCGGCCTCGAACAGGCGGTAGACGTCGCGGATGTTACGCAGCCAGGGGTTGAGGATGCCCATGTCCTTGGGCTGCATGGCCGCCTTGACGCCGCCGCAGCCGTAGTGTCCGCACACGACAATGTGCTTGACCTCGAGGTTCTGGACCGCGTAGTTGATGACGCTCATAACGTTGAGGTCGATGCTGCACACCAGGTTCGCGATGTTGCGGTGGATGAAGGCCTCGCCGGGCCCCAGGCCCGTGATCTGCTCGGCGGGGATGCGCGAGTCCGAGCAGCCGATCCAGAGGTAGTCGGGCTTCTGGCCCGCCGCGAGCTTGAGGAAGAAGTCCGGGTCCTTCTGGCGCTGCTCCGCGGCCCACGCGCGGTTGTGCTGAAAGACGCGGTCGTGCGTCTGTTGGAGGTAGTCGGCGATCTCCTCGCGCTGTTCGGCCATTGTGGCGGGGCGAGGGGTGCTGCTGTTCTGAGAGAGGGATGCGCTGCTGCGGCCGCTGCCGTCAGCTGTGGTGGGGTCCCCGTACCTGGGTGGCGGGGCCGATGACGATTGAGGTGCTGGCCTGGATGGCGACGCAGAAAAAAAACGTTGTGGGGGAGCAGCAACAGCGGAGTTTGAAGGGCGGGAAACCACGCTGGCGGGCGACGGTCGCGTCAGCTGGGGAAGGGACAGCCAGCCCAACCTCGGGAGGGGGAATCCCAATTTAAGCATGGCAGCCGCAGGTTTCGGAGAGAGCCGGAGAGGGAGGGGGGGAAATGGGCAAGGAAGGGGGTGGTGGCACGAGATGAAAAAAAAAACCAAACGCCAAGGGGTGTGTTCGTGTCCAGGAGAATCGCGAATCGCGCATGCGCAGGTGCGATAGCGGTGCTTTCTCGGACAGGAATGCAGGACGGGATGGGAAAGAAGGAAAAACCGACGTCACACGCATGCGAATCGTTGGGGAAATCCCATTCTGCAGGCACGCAGCTCCTCGTAGCGGAGGATGGCGCTAGCCTATCCCGGAGCCCAGTCCTGTTGAGAGGGGCTCGGCGCGAGTCAATATTGGACGGGGACGGCATCCGGGACGGACTCCTGCTGATAAGCTCGGCTGCTAAGACATCGTGCGACTATCGCCTCTGTCTGGCAGCCGGTGTTGAGCCGTTGTTTGACCATAGTGAGTCGCTTCTGTAAACAAGGAAAATGAGCAAATTACACTTACATCGGCAGTTGTCCCGGATTCTATCGAATGGAAAGTCAGTCCCCAAAACCAATTAACTCGACCTACCCAAGCCAGGGCGTTTGTTGACTCCGGGATGCTAAGCTAGTCCGCGCAGGACCTGCAGGGCCAAGTTAGCCAAGCAGGATGTGCCCTCCATCGGAACTCCGGAGACCACTGAGGTGTCAGGACAGGATTGGGCTCAGTCTTGATGCCGAGTTTAAAGCGAGCGGTAACGCGGTTGCAGCGAAGAATCAATAATGGGCGAGCGTTGAGGTCCTGCAACAAGAAAAAAAAATGTAGTAGGGTTATCTTCACACCACTGTTGACCGGCGAGATACGGACGTGTCTTGTCCGTCCGACGTTGAATCCGAGGTCCGCCGACCAGCCATGCGGCCAGGAGGTCACGGACACCGCCGCAGAAATTTTTGGAGGATAAATATGGAGTAAAACGAAAAAAAAAAAAAAAAAAAAAAGACAAATGCGATGCCGGCACGTATGCGCGCTCACAGCGACCCGCTCGGGTTTGACAAACCTCGAATGCCGGCCCAGGAAACCACATACTCGAGCAGATAACAACAGGAGACAGTTGGTTTTAACACGGGAGACAGGGCCGGACACTTGTCTTTACTGATCCGATAACATCGTCGCGCGTGCCGTGTAAATGCTGAACCTTTTTGTACATGATCTAGACATGAGCCTGCAGGGTCGTAAAGTACAGGAGAAGAGGGCGCCGCCACCTCGAGATTTAACTCGAACTTGAGGTCGGCTCCGACTTCGGGGGCTTGAAGTCTTTTGGCGGCTTGTAGTTCGGTTGTGGCCTGTACTTGGGCGGAACGATCCCGACCTGCAATGTTGCGGATTGCGAAGCGTTAGCGCAAGGAGAGCCAAGGGGACCGCATCATGGCAGCGACCACAAGCCGCGCCAGAGCCAGGAAGAGAAGGGCGCACCATTGACAATAACCTCCACACCGTATCAGTGGGCTGCGCGCCGACGCCGATCCAGTACTTTGCGCGCGTCATGTCTAGCCTGATGTCCTTATGCAGCTTGCCCGACCTGTCATAAGAGTCCTTTTTGGGCACCGGGTCGTAGGTCCCAATCACCTCCATGGGCTTGGAGTTGCGCGCGGTCCTGTAGAGCAAGCAAGCAATATCAGCCCCTGCCTTCTTTTTCCTCCTCCTCATTCTTCCTCCCGCAGTTGGCAGCGATTGTGGCCCGGCTACGCACCTGGCCTGGGCGACAACGATGTTGAAGAAGGGCGCGTTGGTCCGCCCGAACCGGGCAAGGCGCATCTTGACGACCATGGCGGCGGCGGCGGCGGCGTGGCCTCTGGGGAGCGGGATGGGAAACCGCTGCTGGGTGGGGAGCGCTTCGAGGCGGGGGTTGTGGGCTGTCGCGGGGGCTCGAATCGCCTGGGAGAGGATTGCGATTTCGAGGCTCAGTCAGTCTCCGGGTCGGTGTTTTCGCTGCCTCGGCGTGCCGTCTCGTTGTCGGTCGGCGAACCTGCCTGGGCAACTTTTCGTCCACCACAACAGTCCTCTCCTGTGCTCCTGTGAGGCTCTGCAAAACGCCCGCCAGCGAAATTTTGGGTGGGGCTTCAGCGTGGCTGCTCGGTGGGCTGGCGGCCAGTGCGTCTAGGCACGTGATCCTTCACCTGCCGCCCGACTTCCCTATCCACCCCAGCCAATCGAAGTGGACAGCCCCGACGCCAACCTATTTTGGACGACGTTGACGTCCCTTTCCCACCTTTTCCGTTTTCGTCCCCTCCCATTGGAGTGCGCCACACGCCTAGCGCGAGCCGAGGATCTCGATCAGGGCGTGAGGTGATGTCAGCCTGAGCAAGCGCAACGGCGATCGCACCCTCCGCCCAAGCGGCGTCACTTCGGAGCCTCCAAAACCACAAACAAAAGCTCGACTTCATTTTGCAGGACAGGAGAACCTGCTCCTACGCACAGTTCCCATTTCCATCCATCTGGACCAGTTCAGCCAGGTGTAGAATCACGATGGCCCTCAAGGTAGGTAGAGAATTAGCCTCTTGCTCCCACCACCACCCCCGTGTCCCCGCGCGCCCATAGCAATCACAAGTCCCAAGTATTTCCGATGTCGACAACGGCGCTAACCCGGCCCGTCCAGACGCTCTCGGCAAAGGCCGCCACCGCTCTGGACCAGGAGCTCATGAGCACCTGCGCCTTCTCACTGGACCAGCTGATGGAGCTGGCCGGCCTATCCGTGTCGCAAGCCGGTGCGTCCGAGGCCCCCCTCTCTCTCGGATACACGGCCGGGCTGTGGTGGTAGTGGTAGCCCACTACACCCCCCACACACCTGCCAGTTTGTCAGGCAGGCACCCGGCCTTGGAAACACGAGCCTGCATGCGCTGTCACTATTGCGTCCCCATCCACGCCGCACATTTCCCTTTGCGCGCGCGCCGTGGGTCAGGGGCACGGCGGCTCATCATTTCCGCCTGCGCGTCGCCCCGCATCGGGGAAAGTGGCGGGGACCATTATCTCCCCTCCGTTATTGCTCGTCAAACCATCGAGATGCCAGCCAGCCAGTCGCACAAAAGACCGACGACTCCTTTACCCATTGCACGCGTCTCGGCTGACAGCTTCGGCACCAGTGTTCCGCGTGCACCCCCCTACCAAGGGCCGGAGGATCCTCGTCGCCTGTGGTCCAGGCAACAATGGTGAGTGCGCCGATCCGTCTTGGCCTTGTATCAGTCCGTGGCGTGCGTGGGGAAGGTACGGCCAGTCCTGGCTCACATCCCGGACGCGGAAATAGGGGGTGACGGCCTCGTTGCCGCGAGGCACCTCCGCCACTACGGGTACCAGCCGGCGGTTTACTATCCCAAGCGCGGCAAGAATGACCTATACCAAGTGAGTCCTCTGTTGTGCGTCATACCTTGCCCCTCGTCGTGTTGCCCATCCCCGCATCGATGGCACCGGTTCCTTGGCCGGCTCGGAATGGAGCCAAACATGGTGGTGTATTGTTGTTGCTTCGATCTTGGTTTTTACCTTTTAGTCTTTTTTTTCTTCTTTGTTGTTGTGTATGTGTGGCCCCTGACAGGGCCAGCTGGGGGCATTCAGTGATTGGAGATGGTCCCTTCCACCGAGAACTCGCCCGCCCCCGACAGTGTTTCCGTGTACATTATGCTGTCTTCCAAGGGCGTGTCCTCCTGATCGCCCTTTTCCCAGCTCCTTGAACCCCCAAGTCGCTTCCAAAAAAAAAAAAAAAAAAAAGCAGTTTCTTCTCCTGCGCCGCAAGTCGCTCATCGTTTACGCAGCGACTCACGAAGCAACTGGAGGACCTCGAGGTCCCCTTCGTCGACGACTTCCCGACCGCCCTGAAGTCGTCCGACCATGTCGTCGACGCCGTCTTCGGTCGGTTGCCCTCCCTGTGCGCCCTCTATCTCAAGCAAGGGGGAGAAAGCGGCCGATGTTGCGCTTCTAGCAATGCTGGAAGCCCCCTTTTTCTACCTTGGTTGCTGACATGTCCCACCAAAAACACCAAAAACAGGCTTCAGCTTCTCGGGCGAGGTGAGGGAGCCGTTCCCAGCTGTCATCCGCGCCCTCGAGGAAACACAGTTGCCCGTGACCTCGGTCGATGTACCGTCGTCGTGGGATATCGAGGGCGGCCCGCCAAAGTCCGGGCTCGGAAGCAACTTTAACCCTGCCGTCCTCGTCAGCCTCACGGCCCCGAAGCCACTGGCGCAGCACTTCAAGGGTCGCCACTTTGTGGGAGGCCGGTGGGTTTTTTCTCCCTCAAAGTCGTCATCGCACTTGGTCTCCCTCGTCCGCATCGTCGCCGTGATACTTCGTGGGATGGGGGTGTTGGGAATGGTGTTGCACACGGTCGTCAGCGTCGGCGTCGTTGTCGTCGTCGCCCTCCTTCTTGTTGTTACTCGTCTAACAGTCCGACCTAGGTTCGTCACGCCCGCCATCGCCAAAAAGTACGAGCTCGAGCTTCCAGAGTACGAGGGTCTTGACCAGGTCGCGGAGCTTGGGCCTGGGGGCCAGAAGCTTTGAACAGCCCCCACCGCTGTTGTCGTCGTCTTCGTCGTAGTCGCCGGCGCCACCATGTCGTCTCGATTGGTGTTCCACTGCTCTTGGCAGTCACGTCTTGTGCGCCGCGGGGGTCGGCCTTCGCCGGCCCGTGTCATATCACCTGGCATCCGCCGGTCCTGCTGTTGGGGCAGACTGGGCTCGGGCATTTCCCAACCACCATCTCAGTAACCACGGCGTCGATACCGCGGGGGCACACCAGGAGCGGGGGGCGGTAGGCGTGGCAGAATGCGACATATACCATGTACTCTTTCCCGCAGACTGAGCATTCGGCCATGTGCTCAGTGCACATTAAGGCATCCGGGAACCCCCCCGACGGAAGAGCTTGGTTCGTCCAACGGCAAGATGAGGGCGCCGGGTTGCTTTTGCTGTTGTTGTTCTCGTCGTTCGCTTGTTGTGTTGGCTTTCTTGTCGGCTTGGCGGCGACTTTTCCTAGCGCAAGAGGAGAGAGACGGGTACCATTAGGGTCTTTTGTAGTCGGGCATGGAAAGGGAAGACAACCGACAGGAAAACGAATAATAAAAGCACAACCGAGGGAATAATGGGCAAAGTGAAGGGACGTTGGGGGTGAAGATATTTGAAGGTGTGGCTGATAAATTCACGGTGGTAGTGCAGAGAAGCGGAGATGTGGCGCGAGTTGGGAGGTCAGGGACTGTCGCTCCGGGCTGACCCCGCCGGCGCGGGAGGTTTGCTGCGGCGCCAGGGGGTACACTTTGCAGCCAGCGAGTCACTGGCGGTGCGTGCTGGGCGAGCTTGTTTAATTTTTTCTGTGCTCCTGGCTGCAGTCGGCTTTTCTCGCTACTGCTGCTGCTACTGCTGGGCCTGGCGGCGCGGCCCAGGGGGTTGGATCAACGGGACCGACCCTCTTGTTCCTTTCCGGTGGGTTAGGCTAGCGGGTGAGCGTCGACGGACGGGATGGGGGTCCAATAGAGAGGAGGATACAGCAGAGGGCCCTGGAGAGCCGGCGTTCGCCACCGGGGATTTTGGTGAGGATCAATGGGCGTTAGAAGCACCAGCCCCGCAAGACCACGCCGTGGCAAACTCGTAGCATTGTCGGCAGCGCGCACGTGTGGGATGGGCAGGGCGGCGGCACCTGGCGGAGGTAGGGAGGTAGGGACGGATAGCTCTCTACCCAGGTTTGCTCTGGGAGGTAGGGGCGTGTGTGCGAGTGGCGGTAGGCTTGGGCGCGAGGTCTCCTGGCGTGCCGTGCCTCGGCCGAGGCGTCTCTGTCGGTTGGTAGGCCGTGTAGCGGCGTGGGCTAGGTAGGCGGTTAGGTGCCGTTTCAGGCTAGGCGGCAGGTAGTGTATGTGGTGTGGTGTTAGGGCAGGGCGAGATAGCTGAACAGCAGTATTTTTTCACTCTCCGTCCCCCTCCCCCGTCCCCCGTCTCTCCTTCCAGGCGCCACCTTCCATGGCCACCCCTCCATTAAGTGCTGTTTTTTTTTTTTTTTTTTTTCCTGTACGCGAGCAGGACGGGCGCACTTTTCCGCCCCCTTATTTGCCGCTTCTTCTCCGCGTGTGGACGGGCAGCGCAGCGCAAGGCGGGAGCTCGTCCGCACGCCAGCCCTGGGAGGTCACCTCGGGGGACCTTTACGCCCGGAGCAAACGCTCCTTGTGGGCCCTGATTGGTCGGGGAGCTCAACCGTGGGGCTTCGCGCTAGCGTTCTAGATCGGGGGTACCGCCCGCCGTCCTTTCCTCTCCCCACTTTCCCTGTCGAGCAGTCGAACAACGACGACAGCAGCTGGCGCCTTCTTCCGCTTCCAAGATCCCTGTCCTGTGCCTCGAGTCTCTTCTGGAAATGGCTGTGTAATTGAGTTTGCGACTTGGTGCTTAGCTCCCGTCCAGCTCCAGGGCATTTTTTTTTTTTCTTAGTCTTTAACGTCTGAGAAAACCATGCGGCGGCCATGGGAATCTGGAGTAATTTCTGGCACGTCGGAGATGATGCATCGCGGGAAGACGCATGCATCGCATCCCCAGCTGCACGCCTGGAATCACCTGGAAGCAATCGCCAGCCTCCCGGTCCCTGGCTTTTAGGGACCATCGTCGAGGCCACACGTCCCCGCAGTGGCTTCCGGCGGACCATTTCAGTGGGCCTCTCCCCTCGACAAAAGCGCTGCTGAATCTTCAGCAGATGCCCGATTCAATTGCTTCGCAACGAAAGCTGGAGATGCCCCGACATGGATGACCCATGGGGGTTGGGCAAAAACATCGTTTTGTCGAGACAGCAAGAAATCAAAGGCTTGCAACGTGCGGGCGCGTAACAACGCAATTGTGCGGGACGGAGGAAACACAGCACAGAAGGAAGAAAAAAACGAACCCGATAGTAGCAAACGGAAAAGCCCGGACACAAGCCAGAGCAGAGGCCTGGCCCGATCTGCCCAGCACGCTGATGGCCTGACAATCGGGTGGACCCCGAGGGCCATTGAGGATCTCGAACACAACCCAACGACCGGCCCCTCGAGGCGCGCTGCTCAGCCGCTCGGGTCGTGTTTCCGGACACGGCCAAGCGGACCAGCCAGGCAGGGCTGGCAACCTCTCGCGGGATCGATCAATTCCTCGGCGAAGACCGCGGCGTACCCGGTACCTCGTGGTACAAAAACAATCGTCCACCGCCGCCTGGCCTAGAAGTGCTAGGTCGCTGGGATGCCAGGTGCCCAAAAGAATTTTCCGACCACGCGTAGCTGGACAGTCCATGCTGGCCACTGGCCCACTGGCTCAACCGACGGTAAGCACGGCGTGTTCCGTGGCCACCCACCTACCCCTGCCCCTCTGGGATCCGAGCAGGAGGAGAAGGCGCGACGCGGCAGGCCGCAGGTTGGTCGGGCATCTACCGTCTTTGGCCTGCCCGCTGGTGTGCGACGGACCCCACGCCAAACCACCCAGCCGGACCCGGCCAATCCTGACTGGCTTTGCTGGGCGGAGAAGACTCCAGCGAGTTGGCAGCCAGCAGAAGCACGGGAAAGCAAGACGATGCACGAACCCAGAAGTCTGTCCCTCATGCATTACACCCTGAATCTCGAGGCCATCGACGTCACACCTGGGCGGCTGAGCCGACGGGTTGTGTAGGCTCGCGTCAGCCGAAGCGAAAGGGTACACCCTGGGCACGCTCCATGGTCAACCCAACCTTCCCCACGAGGGCGGGGCAGGGTCCCCCAAAGCCCGGGTCTTCGGGAGAGTGCCATTCCTCGTCCTGGTTTGCCTCCATTCGGAAACCGTTGGCCCCTCCAAATCTAGACGAACGTGGTGTCGGGAGGGTCCGAGCCCTCCCAACTGCGTCGACACATGGCCGAATGACGTCAATGGCCACTCCATCGCGCCTTGATACTTTTGTGCGAGATCCATGGTTCCTACAGCATAAAGCAACGCATCCTTTGGTGCGAGGCAAAACGGATCAAGGTTCGCAGATCAAGAAGATCAACAAGAGAAAGGCGACCTTACGGCCAGGGTACCGAGCAGTACCAAGATGTGACCCCCACTGCTCGACCTGGTCCCTGATGAACTTTCGCCCCCAAGGTCTGTGTCCTACCCTCCAGGCACCAAAAACCCTTTCGCCTCGTCTCCCACTGATCGGGAATGACGTGGCAGGGTGGGTGTGCCCTGTTGATCGCTGCAATCAATGCCCAATGACAGGCGTGGTGTTGTCTTCCCGCCTCGCTTAGCTTGCGGACGGGGTGGCGCGACATCCTGACAGACATAGCCCGCAGCCAGCCAGCCGCCGTGCCCTGGCACGCGCTCGTAGCTGGCTACCGACGCCCCAGCTTGCGCCACAGGGGCGTGACGCCACACAACGGGTGTCTCTGCGATTTTTTTGGGAAGGGATCGGCCGGCGAACGCCGTGGTGGGATACGCATCTACTGGCCGCGACAAGCCGAGGTGGAAAACCGACGCAACCGCAGGCCAAACCTATCAGCTAGATACACACACAAGCTGCCATCCCACAACTTCAGCCAATGCGTCACCCTTGCTGTTTGTTTGGTCAATTTTGCACCTCTGTTGAGGAAATGCATCCTCACCGGTCGAGCTAACGATCCTCGCCCTCTCTGCTGTATTCGCCACCAAACTTCCCGCGCCCTAGTTGGAAGCGGCCGGCGCTTCCACGCAACCCCTCCCGCTACCCATCGGCCCCTATTCGTGCGTGAGGAGGAAGGCATTCGTCTTCTCTCGATCACGAGGCAGCTAACAGACGCTTGGCGCAGCAAGCCCACGCAATCCACAGCATCGCTCGCCACCGCCTGCGACGATGGGAGGCCAGGTTGCCCTACAGCAGGTCCGCCCAAGCGCCCAGCTCGAGATCTGAGCGCAGGCCCGAGGGCCAGGGAGATATGTTTATCCTGCGACGAGGCGCGAGTCGTCCTGATAGGTGGTAGGGGGACTCTCCCAACAGCCACATGAGCAGAGCATAGTTCACCATCGTGAACTCGCCATGGAAGCTTCAAGCTCAGGTTCCCGAGTCAGGTTGCACCCCCGCCCACGCTCGCCTCGCCCTGCTCGCCCCGTCCTGCCCTGACCCGCAGCCGAGTCAATCTCCGCGGATGTACTTAAAAGCAACGACGGGCAACCAGCACGAGAGTTCTGCATCGCCAGCAGGTCGCCTGAATGTACAATTACGTCACTATCAGGCGCGCCGGGGATGGTTCCTGAGCGGACTGCCGACGTCGGTTTGTTGCCACTATGGAGTTTTCATTCGATTTCCCGACACGCTGGCCCACATGTGTCCTCTGCCACCTTAGAAGCTTTGCGGCAACTTCCGTCAGTACGGACTCCGTGGGAGCAGGTGTGGCCTTGGGCAACTCACCACCGCCCCTGCAATTTAGGGTTCCGACACTGCTTATCCTTCTGCGTGGAGTCCGGCTTGCCCAGAGTCGCTTTGCCGCTGACTACTCGCACGAGCTAAAAAGCACGAAGCTAGTGTGGCTGTTGTAGACCCTTTTTAGGGGTAATCATAGAAGGCAACATACAGGGGCTTGGAGGACCTAACCTCTCCATCCAACAACGTTCACAGCACAGCCTTGATTATTCTAGTGGGCAGGCTTGTGTTGCAATAGAGTCCGTTCTCAATCTCGACTGACAAAGCAGAATGTGCACTCTCTTTTTCTGGCTTTGCTTTGAAGATATCGTAGCGAGGTGAAGCTCGCCAGGCATCCTTCCTCGTCTTTGAGGCCTCACTGGCCCTTGCATCCCTAGGGTAATTATCCACGCCCTGTTTGATAGTCAGTACCCAGGCGCTCACTATCCGGATAAATAGAAAAAAGTTTGCCATCCTGCCAGCAGATACCACACGATCAACCATGCGTCCTCAGTGCTGTGATGAGTGTAAGGCCTCACCTCCCGTTCCCGACCCCTCGCTCTACGGAGATCTGAATCTATATTGCTTCCACGAAAGAGGATGCACTTCCCGTCGCGCAACCTCTGGGACATTGCCAGTTCTCGAGCCCCTCGACACTTGGGATGTGGACCCTCAGTCCAGCTCTCTGCTCTTTGCCAGATTTTCACGCGAAATCCATCTCCACATCTTCAGCTATGCCTTACCCCCTGGTTTTTGTTGTAGGAGAAGATCGCAAGTATGGGCGGGGACCGTTTCGGGACACCTACTTCAACGAGCGGGCGTGGGACGATCATTCATACTTGGAGCCCTCCCGGTTCGCTTTCCGCGTCAGGCCGAACCACGATGGCGATCGCGGCGGCGACTTGGCAGGGGCCCTCGACAAACTTCCTGACATTCTCCCTGACGGCCCTTGCGGAGGCACCAGGTATGGGCGGCGCCGACCAGACTGACATGGACGCCAAATCCTTACCGTCACTCTTTTCCACCTGCCGCTGCGCCTTCATCGAAGATCGCTCGCTTATATCCGAGAGTACACGCTACTATTGGTGCCACTACTAACTATTCCATCCCGTACCAGCCGTGAGACACGGGATTGAGTCGGGGCCACGCCCTCACGACGAGCTCAGATGGGGTGAAGAGCGACTGAAATGGGAACAGCGATTCAAGGCAGTTCGGATTTGCGGCGATCCTCACAAACTTTACAACATATTTGTCCCGTACTGGCCACTCTTCCCCACAGCCGAGCACATCGCTTGGTTTATCCACGCCTTCGAAAGCGTCAGGGTGTGCAACTTGCCCAGGGAAGATTAGTTAAGAGAGCGACCCAAGATCAATCCCTATGCCCACATTGCCAAGCAGGAACATTTGGACGCCGACATGAACCTCACAAGGGACTTTAATCTCGCCAAATCTCTCGCTCTTGGCCCCACCTCACCAGACGGGCCTCCCAGTTGGTTGGCGCCCGGTATCTACTTCCGTGAAAGCGCTTGGGGGTTGTCTTTCCTCGATTGCACTCGTTTACGAACGTTCACTCTGGTGGTATTGCTCTGGCAGCGGTCATTTGGTAACCGAAAAGAGCCGCTTCGACCGCGAGAATGTTTGCAATCTTGCTGCTGCGGCAGCTGCGGCGGCATCGCTATCTGGTTTAAAAGAGCCCCCCATGCCCGGATGCGTCTAGCGTCCCCATTGATGTCTCCTATGCCCTGTCCGCTTATTTTTAACGATATTTCCTTGGTATTTCCGTGCTTGTTCGTCCTTAGTGTCCTGCTGCGCTGTTTGCCCCGGTGCAACTGGTAAGCAGAAGCTCCCACAAAGGTGTTCGGTTTACCCGTTTCGGGCGGGTGTCGGAGTGGCTGGTGGACTAACTGCTCACTGCGCTTTGAGATTCACCATTTGAGAAACTTGCGGGCGCGGAAGAGGGAAGACGTAGAAGAGCAAGGCTGGCAAAGGAGGCAGCTGCTGCATATAAAAGCAAAACTTGTTTCCCCAAAACGAGGACAATCCAATCCACTGCGCCGCACCGGAGAGTTACAGATGTACATTTTTCCCATCAAAAACAAGAAGCCCCCATGCGGCTCACCCCTGGAACCCATTATTCAGTAAAACCGAAAGGGGTGGTCGGTTGACGCTGCATGCGGCAAATCGCATATGCCCTCACCCTTCCCCACTCCGGACCCGAGGGCGCCAAGGGGGTTAAACAATCGTGATGGTATAGCCGGAACTTTCGTCGTAAGCTTCACACGGAATACCAGGGTAGTAGTAGGGGCCCAGCTCAAGATCTCGAATGTGCCGGATACGGTCCAAGTATAGCTGGCTCCCCACGAATAAATCGTCATCGCCACTGACACTATCGTCGGCTTGGATCAATGGGCCAGCACCAGAAGCGCAATTATGGCGGTCTGTTTCTCAATGTGTTATTAGCAACACCCCATTCCGGGTCTTGTCTCCCGCCGGTGAAGCTCACCTCCTTGCTGACTGCCTGTTGTTCTCCGGAAGTTGCCGCTCTCTTCCTCCAAACCTATTAACAGAGCTATCCCACGACGACGATAGGTCTTGGATGCGCTGTCGTATGCGAGTATCAATGACAGTAGGTAATAGTCGTCATCGCCCAACTGGCGGAGGGTGTCAACATCGGAGGAGTGGTGCAGCAAAGCGTAACACTCCCCCGCGTCTCCGACGAGTGGGGTGTCGACGTCCATCCGCACACCGGCGCACATCTTTCGTAGAAATTCCCGGCCGGCAGTCTTGTCGGTCAAGAACACATCGAATTCACCTGCATGTAAGCCTCCCGGGACCAGCAGTATGGGGTGTAAGAGACCTTGTAGGCGAATGAACCCGCCTTTGAGCTCAGCGGTATCGTCTTCGCCCGATGGAGTGATCCCAGCTTCAAGGACGTTGAGAAGGAGAAACTCGTCGGACCCATAGTCCGTGAGATGAACTTCTCCATCGACTGATGCCCAAGACCAGGATGGGCAACGGTAAATCCTCGGCCTGGTGTGGCCCCTGTCTTCGGAGACCTGCCAGGAGAGCTCCCACCCGAGATGTCGCCTCCATAGTCCTGCTAGGTAATCGTCCTTGAGGGCCTGGCGTGCTTCTTTCGCTATTGCGGAAATTGCAACCAGCTTGTCCTTTGAACAGGTTAGGCTTGTGCGCGAATAAGTCTCCATGACCTCTTTCCAAGCGCGGTAGCCATCGAATTGGGGAAGTGGGGGTTCTTGCCACTTCGGCCTCAGCTCTTTCCCGCCTTGTCTGAAATCAAGCTCTTTTATACGGAGAGCTTCGCGGTAACTGCGTATCGTCGGTGGTAAACCCCTCGGGAATGCCTCGCAGGCGTGAAGCTCGAAGCACTCCCAGTAAAGCTGGTCCGAGCCGAAGTGGAGAATCCTCGGAGCCGAGAGCCGTTCCTGCAGAACCCAGCCGCGGGTGTTGAGAACCGCCTCTGAGACGCCGTTTTCCCACATGTGTATGTCTGAAACCATATACGTCGATGGGGGGCAATCCTCCCACCTTGTTACGGTAACAGCGGGTCGCACCACGCCAGGGTCGCGATCGAAGAAGAGTCCTCCATGACTGTCCTTTGACGCAGTCGCAGCAATATTGCACAGTCCATTCTGGTAAATGCGCCCCATTACGGACGATTCTGCGCTCCAGTCCTGGGCCGAGTCCTGAATGATACACAAAGAATCGATCCAGAGGTAGCGGATTCTCAAACGGCTTGCGACTTCGAATGCATCCCGGAAGGTTCTGGGGAGCTCCGACTCGGGTAAACGCACCAGAAATGCCCCCAAAGTGTCACGAGTGAGCTTCACAGTTGCAGCAGAGCCCCAGCAATGGCTCAGTGTCGCGTATCGACCCGATGGGGGGGTTCGGCTGGTTTCGATCAGACGACGCGGAACAAAGGCTCCCGATCCAAGGTCGATAAGGCGCGTTGGAAACCAAGATGGGGAATCCGTGGCTGTTTTGCATTTCGCATGGAATTTGGTGCATCCTTGAAACCATTGCATCGCCTGCGCCCAGCTCGCCGGCGAACCAGTGTTGCGGGGAAGGCCCTCGAGCTCCTTGGAGTTCGTCAAGCCTTCTCGTTTCTATGTAAGCCTGGGCGCTCGCGATTTTGCTCCAAGTGAATAAATATACTTCCTCACCTACCTGGAGCCGGAAACGCACCGAGCATTACCTCATAGCCGCCATTATGGCGTACCCACACTTGGAAGGGATGCGGGTGACGACTTGCGACGTCGACCTTGCAGTGGTACATGTAAACTGTGAATGACGTGTCGCACTTGAGTGACTGCATCTCGGTGGCACTGAGCTTGCTCATGAGGAGCTTCACGAACACCGCACATATGTAGCATCCTTCTCTCGCCGATCTTTGTAGGCCCTCTACCGATAGATGGTGTGCCGTCTCCTTGGAGAAGGGAAACGGAATTCTTGTATATGTGTAATTCTCCTGACGTAGGCGTGATTGTCCCAGGCCAAGAGGACTGAGGCCAGCCTGGAAGATGGGCAGGCACTTGTCACATAGGGCCGACATGGCGATGCTCTCGTCCGTCGCTCGTCACCTAGGCGCCAGGGCGACCGGAGGGTCTAGGGCTCGATTCGGTGCTACGAACGATGGTAGAATGGGCCGACTGAAGTTGCGGGCGTGCTGCTTGGTTCTGTCCCTTCTACCGCCATCAGAGTTTTACCCCGCCGTTAGTGTCAACCCCCACCATTAGCGCGGTCTTGGCGGGTCGTTAGAGGTGATTCATCTCCTGGCGGCGTGGCGCAGTGGTAGGACCGTGCGATGTATGCACTCCGCCACATTAGGAGTTGAGGTTCTCCCAAGTTTCCGATTTTGAAGTCGTTTAAAGTGGGGTAAAAGCGCTAGCACGACGCTGTGAAACAGGCTCACAACCGTGAAATATCGAGGTGGTTCTGCCGTTCCAGGGACGGTGGAACGGCCTCCTCCGAATCTTTATCTCGGAACAGAAGTGAGAAATGATCAACCGACGGAGGAGGAGGTCCTGATGGTGCTGAGCTAGGGAGATGACAGTGCCATCGCCGTCCCTGCCATCTTCATGTTTCGTCCCCAGATATGCCCATCATCGTGTGCCAGGCCACTGCCGGACACCCCAACTGGCATCTCAACAAGGGCCCTAAAAGGCCCCGTGGGAGGAGAAGACACAGAGCCCGAGGACATGACAGAGCGTTGGGTCGGGGTGGCACCGGCTCTTGCAAGTGGCTGGGACAAGTGCCTGCAAACACTCGAGGCCCGCAGAGAAGCTGTCCTATCGTTGACGCACTCGCCAGACGGCAACCATCTCGTGTCACGGTCAATGGACAAAGCGGTGAAGACATGGGACGTGACTACTGGCTAGGAACTGCACACCTTGATTTATTAGACGTCATGGGTCGTGTTAGTGGCATTCTCACCAGACGGCCGCCAGCCCGCATCTACGTCAAGCGAAGCTATTGCGATCTTGACAGTCAAAACACTTGCGGTTGATGGCGCCAATGTTTTGACCTCGTTCTCCCCAGACGGCCTCGACCTCACCTCAATGTCTAGCCACGGCGAGACCAGTACCTAGAACGTGGCTGCAGGGAAGCTGAGGAAGAAGTTGCAACGACGCGAGAAGTTGGCCAAATCAGTCGCGTGCTCGCCCCGCAGTTGTAGGGTCGCGACGTGGGTCCAGGAGGATGTGTACGTCTGGAATATCGCAGGCAGGAAATTTCCCCGCTGAAATACAACGGGCCGAATCCGAATCGGTTTTGCTTGGAGTTTTCCCCGACAGCCAGCGGCTCGCGATCTGGAGAAACTTTTCACTCTAACTTCACGACCTCTCCACCAGCCAGGACAACACTCTAAGGGCGATAGGCACCAAAAATATCTGTCGGAGTCCTTCGTTTTCCTCAACCGGCCGACGGCCCGCGGTGGCTAACATTTATCAGGTTACCGCCTACCGACTAGACGCGGACGAGGAAGAATCAACCGTCTGCCGGCCCAGGAATTCGTCTGGCCGCTTCATGTCCGCTCGACTTTCACCAGACGCCAGCAACTCGCCACGGCGGCAAGCGATGGGACCATCCAGCTCTGGGATGCCACCGGCAACAACAGTGAAGCCGCTGAACACTCCCGCGCTGACCACACGTGTCTCGTGTTCGTGTGATAGCCATCGAGTTGCGGTGGGGACTTCGGAGGACATCACCGTTTGGGACCTCCTACCCAGGAGAAAACTGAGGCTCGAGCGGACAGGCACGGTGATCTCCTGGGGAGCGATTCTGGCACGTCGCCTGACAGGCGGCTGCTAGCACAACTGACTAGGGACGACATCGCTATCTAGGAGCTGTGTCCTGAGGGTGTGATGGCCTGCTAAAACATTAGGGTTCAGTATGACAGGATCGACATGAGGATTATTCCGGGAACACCTCTATTGTACGCACCCCGCACGCCGGCCGGTATCGCTGATTAATTATGTAAATTTGCCTGTGCCACGCACCCGAGTCAACACAGGCCACAATTTCAATTGCCGTCACGTTGCACAACTGCTAACAACAAAGTGAAGCTATTCCCAACCTCGCCATAATGTAGCCAACGTCCTCAGAAACCTACGGCAGTGACGACGACGAGTTTCAGGGGCGCTCTCGGTCTCGTGGGAGGACCTGTGACGGTATCCGGGATACTGCCAGGCGTAATTACTCCCACTGGGGGTTGGGGGGCTGCAAAAGTACCGCGTGGCAAAAAAAAGTAGCAGCGAAGTAAAGCGCAAGCAATACAAGCCCGGCCGTATTGTGTCGATGTCTCCTGGGGTTGGCAACCCTCAGGAGCTCCTCCCGGGAACTAGCCTAAGGGAGGCAGCCCAGCGACCGGAGATAGTGGCTAGTTCCGCGGCGCTTCGGGGCTAACGGCGCCGTTATGCTGCTCCCCCGCTGCTACGATACCTTGCGCCCTAGCTCGTCTCCATTTTGGTCCTGTGAGACATTTTTGACAGTCCCACCCAAACTCTTTCCATTGGCCCACGCCTACGGTCTGGGATGCAAAAGTCCTGTTGATATGCGCGTATGGTTTACGAATCCCTGTTCAGGATCAATTGCTACCCATAAGCTCGGCACAATGAGACGCCCATTTCTACGATTGGAGCTCCTCAAGTGGCAGGAAGAAACCCCAAGTCGGGATTTAGAAACATCCGCCGGGGTAATCCCCGAGAGATCCCGGTATACACCATAACCAAAGAACCACGCTAAGGAATTATGTTAAGGAATTATGCCTTACGTGGGCCGGCGATGCGCAACGACGATGGTATTCTCTCCCCCCAAGCTAAGCGAGCGCGCACTGACTGGAAAATGACCCAGTACAAGCGGATGTCTCGGGACTCAGTCGAGGGCGGGATCTCCTGGCCAGGTGCTAGTTGCAATTAGGCTAGAGCTTGGGCAAAGATATAAATGCCAATGAACCCCAGAAATATGTCCTTCAAATAACACCGGTATGGATTCAATAACTTGAAGATCCAGAGTGATACTTGGCAAGTTCTACCTTTCCTGTTTACCAGGGTCACGCCGCTTATTAACTCCAATACATTCAACGTCTGTCACCAGAGTGACACTGCGCCGACGGGGTTGATCAGCTCTTCTCTTCCTCTAATTGTCCTAAAATGGCCTCGGCAGGCAGCAGCAACCCCCTGGCGATCCCACGCGGATCCGTGGTCCTGGTAACCGGCGTCTCCGGCTATATCGCATCCCATATCGCGAAGGTCTTCCTGGAGCAGGGCTACCGGGTCCGAGGCACGGTCCGGAGCCGCTCCAAAGCGACCTTCCTTTCTGATGGCCCGTTCGAAAAGTACGCCAAGGACGGCCGCCTGGAACTCTTCGACGTGCCCGACATGGCGGTCGCAGGAGCCTACAAAGAGGCAATCAAGGGCGTCTCGGCTGTCGTTAACGTCGCCACCGTTATCAACATGGAGTTGGATCCGGACAAGGTCGTGCCGGCCGTCGTGGACTCCATGATGGATCTCCTGCGTACGGCGGCGGGCGAGCCCTCCGTCCGGCGCTTTGTGCACTGCTCCACCATCGGCACCGTCTTCGCCGCCGCCGTCGACAACCGGACAGACGACTTCTCGGTCTTTACCAAAGACTCGTGGAACGACGAGGCCGTCGAGCTTGCTTATAACCGCCGTCCCGGAATCGACGAGCTCACGCAAGGGCTGACGATCTACCAGGCGAGCAAGGTCTTGGCCGAGAAGGCGGCCTGGAAGTTCGTTGGCGAGGAAAAGCCCGGGTTCGCTTTCAGCACTATTCACCCATTTTTCGTGCTCGGGGCCGTGTTTAGCAAAGCGCACCTTAACACCACGCCCGGGTGGTTCTTGAACTTTTACAACGGCGCGGACGATCTACTGGAGATTAGAGGTGAGGAAAACACACACACACACACACACACACACACACACACACACACACACACACACACACACAACAAGCCCCAGCCCGAGCTCTACTCCTACAACAATGCTATCGGCTCATAACGGACATCTCGCTGAAAAAGACAAAAATAGCTGCCCACGTGCACGTTGATGACATTGCCATCCTGCACTTCGCCGCCGCCGTCGACCCGGACGTTAAGGGCGAGCGCATCATCGCGTCCGTTGAGAAATTCAACTGGAACACCATCCTCGCCCTGCTGCGGCGCATGTACCCGGACCGTAAGTTCCGCGACGACATACCTGGGGTCGAGGGCCTCCTCGGTCAAACCTACGACGATTCGCTCCCGGTGTCCCTGCTGAAAAGGTGGGCCGGCCGCGGCTGGATCTCGCTCGAGCAGAGCGTCCGCGAGACCATCGAGTCGGCGATCTGACCCGGGAGGTTCCACTTCATGACCACGGGGGGATGTAACGGAGACGCGTGAATTTAACTCCTGCAGCCGGTTGACCGCGTGTATGAAGCCACACATTTGTAATGAAACTACGCAATCTTCAATCAAGACTGAAAGCCGAAAGACGCAGAGCACGGCAGAGAGACTCTCTGCCGCTGCTGATATGTGGGGGAAAATTGGCGATAAAATATGGATGGCCGATTGCGTGCCAGTCGTCCGGCTTAACTATGCGTCCTACCCAAGCTCTCCAACACTGAGAGTTAATTACCGAAGCTAGCCGGCATGGGACTATCCGACAAACTGCCCGAGGGCCTTGACGATATCGACCTGGTAGTGGCTGGAGGTAGCACCGCGGGCCGGCCCGCAGCGGCGGCCCCTGGGCTGAGCATCCTCGTGGTCGAGTGCGGGCGCGACAACACGGGTATCGCCGCCATAGAGAATCCCGTCTTCTTCCTGCAGCACCTTGTCCCGCAAACTGGAGCTTCGCTTTTTTACGACGCCAACAAGAGCGAAGAGGCGCTGGGCAGGAAGGTCGTCGTAGCGGCCGGCGGAGTGCTGGGAGGCGGGTCCAACGTGAACATGATGGCGTACTCACGCCCGCAACGGTGCGACCTGGGCGTCTGGAATGTGCCGGGCTGGATGGCGGACGAGATGCCGCCGTTTTTTAAAAAAAGTTCGAAACGCACCACGGGCCGGGGCCGGACACGGTGCGCGGCAAGACCGGTCCCATCTAGGTCTCTGACGGCACGTTCCGCAACGAGTCTTTTACGACCAACTTCATCAAGGCCACCGGTGCCCACGGCCACGCCGAAATTGTGGACGCACAGGATAATTATAACCTCGGTTAACGGCGTGGCGCCCGCCCTCCGCTCGAGGCGAAGGCGATAGGGAAGTTAAAAGGCGGTTTGGTGCGAGGATTGGAACAATAAAAGGTCGAAAAATAGCGCGCGCGAGGCGCGCCCTGTGCTGCGAGGGGTGCAAGCCTTCCCGTTAGCTGGCAATAGGAACCCTCAAACCTTTGAGAGCCTTTTTTGCACTTTTAACCTAATTGCGTCGCTGTCGTTGTTGGATTGCTTTGACCGGCGCAGGCAATCGGTAAGGCCCGGAGAAGTCCCGGATCCTCCCGCCCCGTGATCAGAGATCACGGGATCTGAGGACCGGTGGACCCGCGAGGTTGGGGAGCAGGGGAACGGCCTTTGGCCGATCCAGAACGTGTATATATATCCTCCCTCTTGCTCCCTCTCTGGCAGATAGATCCTTTCCGTCTTCGTGCACAATAATAGATCGATCCTCTGATATAAAGGATCGTTGTTCACCCTATTTGGAGATCTCCGTGCCTACAGGAGTACCTACTCCTACCAACAGTCGTCGTTATTAAAAAAGAGCGCTTTTCCGTGCACACCATAATCGTACGCACCCCTCCCCTACGCACCCCCGATATCGCTGATCATGTAATTTTGTGTGGGGTAGACAGCCAAATCCACACAGCCCTGGAGGTGAGCCAACGCAACAGATAGAAAACGTCACAAAGCAAGGAAATGAAGCTATTCAGAAGTAAAAAGTACATGAATCGATAGCCTAGAAGCTACTCTACCTGCCAGCGGCCCTCCTCGTCACAAAAACCACGCGTTAGATCCCGGCGGAGGTCCTCCTGGAACCTATCCTCTGATGCCTCCCGTTGTTCCTGTGCCCTCCTCGCCGCAACCCTCTGTGCGATAGTCTCCTCTGCCTCGCGTTTACGCTCTGCAGCCTCTTTGGGGGTCTCCGGGCCTGCAAAAGGATCGTCTGGATCCTCTGCAATCTCTACCGAGGCCACAAAAATCACCGATTGCACGGGGGAGGGCGCTAATGCCGTGGCAGGGCGTCTATCCGAATCAGCCTCGTCTGCAGCCTCGAGGGTATCACCGACCTCCCAATGCGAGTAATCGCGCCTGGCGGTATCCGCGATCCCGTTCCGGGTCCTCCCACGAGGCTTAGGGCGCCTCTCGTCGCCCTCGTCGTCGCTAAAGGGTCCCTGGCCCCGTGGGCAGCCCTTTTGCACCCCCACGGGGTCCCTAACGCCCCAGAAAGGATCTTCGGCGTCCCGCGGCCGCCGTTCCAGGCGAGTGTTTCCGAGCTCTCTGAAGTGCTGCGGCCGTCCTCGTCGCTTCCCGAGTACTCTGACGACGTTGGCGACGCCATGGCGGGCTTGGGAATAGCTTTAAGTTGTTTGTAGCGTTGTTGGGCGTTGTGCAACGTGGCCTGCAATTTGCATTTTGGCCTGTGCAGATTTGGCTGGCTGACACATACAAAATTACATAATCAGCGATATCGGGCGTTTGGGGGGTGCGTAGAGATAGGGTGCGTACGACCATGGTGTGCACGGAAAAACGCTCTTAAAAAAATAAAAAATAAAAATAAAAACGTTAGCGAACGCGGGTAGAACAAAACCAAATGGCTTATTAAAACCCGCATAGCGATTCCAGCTTATTTCAATAGGTGTTGGATTATTATTCCAGCACTATTCCGGCGCATGCACTTGAGGGATTTGGAAGCCTGGAAGGCTTGGGAGGCCCGAGCCCTCCGGGGCCCACGGGGCCCCCGTGACCTGGAGGGCCAAGCCCTGTTGGCAATGTATATAAGGGGCTTCATGGCCTTCCCTTCTAGCAGATAGATTCCTTTCCTCTTTACGCGCACAATAGAGGATCCAACCAACCACCGTTAGGATCCGTGTTCGTCACTCCTGGGAGATCTCCGTGCCCGGCCCCCATTGGGGCCTACAGGAGTACCAACTCCTACCGACAATAGGACCAATACCAGAAATAGCGAAATAGCCGTGCTTTTTCAACGTCCACTAACAGTGGGTCCGAAGG
>JNVV01000066.1:0-23942 GCA_000733355.1 Falciphora oryzae
AATGGAACGAAAGGCAGTTCGCGAGGCCTTTGGCCTCCCAAACGATTCGGACGATCCGGATCACCCTTAGCCCCAGCAGCGTATTCGAGTTTCGACCCCTTAACAGTATGGCTAGGAGGTTAACCGCCCGTTAGGCAGGCCCGGCAGCTAATCGACATCTAGGGCACCATCACACCATTTACCAGCAAAGGAAACCGACGAAAAAGACGACACCTTTCCTTCGTACGATAAAAACAAAGGCAGCTACAAAATCCTATAAAAAATGCCCGAACTGAAGCTTTTAAGCTTAATATAGGACTTCGACCACTAGGAAAGCAAATTCGACCTACTGTTCGAAGCCAACCTTAACGGCTTCACCACGGCCAGATTACGCATTGCAGCCGCCGTTGGAACCTTCGATAGCGACCTCAACTCCGCCTACAACGGCTCGCGCAAAGCCAACCCCATTTTGGGCCTACATTGACGCAAGTTTATGCGGTGGCTCCGTAACACCACACTGCGAAGAAACTCCTCACTCTTTAGGGCCACCAACGATTTGTAACAACTTATGCAAAAAAACAACGAGGACCCCGGCGTTTTCGCAGCGCGATACCGACGCATATGCGGCGACGCAAAGCAGGCAGCGGATATTAACGGCTACGTGGTTCGTTTGGTCACTGCTTTAAAGGTCCAAATCACCCGTGGGATGCACCATAAGGCAAAGACCTTAAAGGACCTCGTCGCCACAGCCCAAGTTATTTGGGATACCTTAGGTACGGGCGCCCGCGCCCCGTACGAGGAGAAGAAAAACTCCCAAAGGCCCTCCCATAAAAAGGACCAGAAAAAGTCGAACAAGGACGGGAAGCACAAACCCCGAAACAGGCAAAAAGGGCGCGACCAGCGTCCTAACAGGGGCAAAGGTCGCATAGCGCTTTCACCTACCGAACGCCAACGACGCATGGATAAAGGCGTATGCCTTAGGTACGGCAAACCCAACCATATAGCGAAAAATTGCAAAAGCCCCTTTTCCGCCAAACCTCCAACTAAAAATAGCGAGCCCCTTCCGGACGGAAAGGCCAAAATCAACTCCTTAAAGCGCAGGAAGGAGGAAAACGGAAAGGAGCCGAGCGATAAGCGCCAAAAAAACTAAAAGGGAACCCGGTTATCCCCGCACCGGCGTTCTGTAACGACCAGATTCGCACAACCCCTGCGCTCGTCACTAAGGGGATCGTTAGCGCTCCTAACGGCGGTCTAAAGGTCGAAGTCGAGGTCGGCTTAAATACGCACGCCGAAGTGAATACAATCTCCATCACCTTTTGCAAATCCTTAGGATACCAGCCGTGCAACCGTCCCAAATACGACCACCAGTCCCTTACCTTAGCCGCCGCAGGCAATTAAAGCGTGAAAACCTACGGTGTTTATCACCTACGATTAAACCTTTATAACCAGTACGGCATTGCGGTGGAAGTTATCCAGCCGTTTTTAACTATCGAACGAAGCCTGGCAAACGCCCCTATCCTTATAGGCATACCATTAATAAAGGAATTGGCTATAAACCTTCACCTAGCCGAAGGCACCTGGCGTTTTAACCAACGCCCGCGCATTTATCAACTGTCCGCGCATCACTTCCGAAAAAGCTTCCAAATTAAAAATCGTATGCTTGTTTGCTCCATCCGCTTTAACCCTTCCATTAGCACGGAAGAGGACGACCCGTTCGAAAACCCTCCGGACGAACCGCCGGATTTAGGAAACGTCCCTGTAAGCCTCCGAACGAGCCACTCCGACGTATTCGACGTCCGCAAAGGAAAAATGCTTCCGAAGCATGGCTATGGCGACCATACCATCGATTTAATCCCGGGCAAAAAGCTCCCGTAAAAGCAGATTTATCACTTATCCCCAGCCAAGTCTGCAGCCTTTCGAAAGTATCTCGCCGATGCCCTCGCACAAAGCATTATTCGGGAATCACAATCACCGGCAAAAGCCCCTATCATTTTCGTTTTAAAAAAAGACGGCACGCTACGCTTATGCGTTAATTACCGAAAGCTAAACGATATTACCATTAAAAATAAAGCACCACTTCCGCTTATTAAGGAAATGCTCGACCGGTTAAACGGTGCCAAATGCTTTTCCAAAATCGACCTCGTTAATACCTATTATCGACTTCGCATTAAAAAGGGTAATGAGTGGAAAACCGCGTTCCGCACCAAATACGGGCATTACGAGTACCTCGTGCTACCTTTCGGGCTTACTAATGCCCCAGCATCGTTCTAAACCTACATTAACCGGGCCCTGCGAGGCCTAATGGACGACTTCGTTATCGTTTACCTAAACGATATCCTCATCTACTCCAATAGCGAAAAGAAATACCAGCACCACCTAAAGTTAGTTTTGGATCGATTTTGTGCGTTCAAGCTTTATGCTAACCCGAAAAAATGCACCTTTTTCCAGCAAGAATTTGAGTTCTTAAGTTTTATCGTAAATACCGAAAGGCTTAAAATGGATCCCGCGCGAATCCAGGTCGTTCGCGAATGGATCGACCACCCACCTCGCACGTATAGGGATATCCAAATTTTCGTCGGGTTTTGCAACTTTTACCGACGGTTTATCCACGGCTTTTCCCGCATAACGAAGCCTTTGCACGACCTTTTACACGGGATAAAAAACGGACGTAAGCCAGGCCAGATAAGCCACTATTGGCAGAAACTCCAACAGCAGGCGTTCGAGGACCTAATTAACGCTTTCACTATTGCACCAATGCTACGGCACTACGACCCGCTTCTACCTTTACGGATGGAAACGGATGCTTCCAACTTTGCCATAGCAGGTATTTTATTACAAAAGCACGACGGCCAGTGGCATTTTATAGCTTACTGGTCCCAAAAGTTTAAAGGAGCCGAAATCCGGTACCCTACGTACGATAAAGAACTTTTCGCAATAATAGGAAGTTTTCGCCATTAGCGACATTACCTCGAAAGGGCGCAAGCCACGAAGGTGTTTTCGGATTATAAAAACCTAAAGGCTTTCATAAAGCAGGAGCGCTTAAACGGACGGCAGGCCCGATGGCTATTACAATTGGCCCCGTACGATTTCGAAATCAAATACCGGCCAAGGTCCTTAAACCCGGCCGATGCTCCGTTTCGCCGACCGGACTATATAAACGGTCGGGAGGAAGGACAAAAAACTCTCATCGAAAAGCTTTTACCGACGTTATTTAATAAAATAAGTCGGAAATAAAACGTGTTAGATTATAAACCGCACGCAGCAAAGGACACTGCCGAAAAAATGACGCCTAATAAGCCTCCCCAGCTAGTGAGCGCAAAAAGCGCACCTAACGAGCGATCCCCCGGAAATTTAGTTTTTAACCAGCGAAGCGAGCGGGATAGCGTGCGTTTGGCACAATTTACGTTAGCCGACGATCCAAACGCCCTAAGGGTTATCCATGCCCTACAGGTGCAATTTGTCACTCGCTAAAAGGCACGTACCGTTTTGGATTGGTTTAAAAGCAGCGTACGAGCGGACTCCCTTAAGGAGATCCCAACGCCGCTAAAAAAAAATGGATTGGGGACGTACAAAAGCGGGATCCGGCGAGCATGAATTTGTTTAAAAGGCTAACAGAAGTCAAAAAGCCCCGCCTGCTAGTACCTAACGTAAAATATACCGCACCGCACCGAGATACTAAAACGACGCCTCGGTAGCGAAGAACATCGTACTTCCACCTAGCTAACGGTAACGAGTTAATTTTCCGGGGAAGCCAAATTTACGTCCCTGCAAACGAAGCTTTAAAGACCGAAATCCTAAAACAGTTTCACAACTTCCTAGGAGCTGGTCATTAAGGCGTAGCTAAAACCCTAAATCTAATCCAACGCTTTTTTTAGTGGGATAGGGTTAAGGGGGATATTACTACATACGTAGCATCGTGCCCTTAGTGCTAAAGGAAGGCGATTCATCGCCATAAGCCCTACGGCAAACTTAAACCCCTACCGCCGCCAAAAGACAGGCAGCTTATAAAAAAAATTTCTCTAGATTAGGTAACCGGCCTACCTAAAAGCAGGACGGCGAGCGGTCAGGTCTTCAACGCGATTTTCGTCATCGTATGCCGGTTAACCAAATACGTAGTCCTTATACCCACACGAACTAACACAAACGTTGGGCAATTCGCAAAGCTGTTTTTCGAGCGTATCGAATGCGTGTTCGGCACTCCCAAAAGCATCGTTAGCGACCGGGATAGCCGTATCACCAGTGCCTTTTGGAAGGAGGTGTGCAAGCACCAAATCATTAAAAAACGCATATCAACCGCCTACCATCCTCAAACGGACGGGCAAACGGAAGTCCTAAATCGTGTAATCGAGGACTACCTTCGCAATTACTACGCCGGTTCGGAAAATTCCTAGGCATCACTATTACCGTTAGCAGCGTACGCCTACAACAACAGCCGGAATTTTACCACAGGGCACTCGCCTTTTTACTTCCTATACGGATCGGATTGCGAAATGCGGATTAATATCGCGAACGATATCCCTAAAGGGAAGGTACCCGCAGCGAAAAACCGCATCGAACGACTCTACGCACTACGCAAAAAGCTAAAAGAAACGTTACTGCAAACACAGAAGCGGTCAACTAAGTATTACAACAGGAACCACACCCCTATACAGTTCGCAATTGGAAATTTGGTAAAGTTATCCACGAAAAATTTGCGGTTAAAAAATAAAAAGTTAACACCCAAATGGATCGGCCCTTTTCGGATCACCGAACGCATCGGTTAGCAGGCCTACCGATTAGCACTTCCCGAGCACCACCGCCGTTTGCACGACGTTTTCCCTATGCAGTACCTCGAACGGTATACTGCCAGAAAGCAAAGAGACGAGGTGCCGCTACTTATGCCAAAGTACGAGGACGACCAAGAAGAATGGGAAGTCGAAGAAGTGCGAGACAAAGGCCACATTAAGGGCAAAAAGTACTACCTGGTCAAATGGAAGGACTGGCCGGCAAAGTATAACACCTGGGAGCCGGAAGAGCACCTCCAAAGCGCCCCTGCGAAAGTACGAGCCTTTTAAAGGGCCCGGAACCGAAGGGACCAAGGGATCCGTAAGCTCCAGGACGTAAAGCCAAGCAGTGAAAGAAAGGACCCCTAAAGATCGCCAAATTGGTTATCCTTTTCCAAGGGTTTTACTAAAAACCAGCACCCACCCCTAAGCGAAGGAAAAAACGGTCAACGCCCTTGCGAGTCCACGAAGACTTGTCGTTGCACCAGGAAAAGGAGGGGAAGGTTAGAGGCCGAGGACAGCCTCCTTAAAAGGGGGATAGTTGTAACACCCGCCAACCAATGCGCCCGCGGGCGCGATATCAGCCAGCCAATAGGGTAGCGCATGCGACGTGCTGTTTTAGGAAAGTCAAATCCAAAGGGTTGTGACACGCTAGTACAAAGGGATCCCTACATGACACATTTAAACCCCGAAGCGTTGATTCGGGACGGAGCATATCCAAACCCGTACGGGCGCCGCGGGGAAGAAGGCATGCCGACGGCAAGCCGACGGCAGCCGAAGGACTGTGTATAAGAAGGGCCCGAAGGACCTCCTGTAAAGGGGGTTTAGAGGGCAAGCAATCGTTTTTCTATTTCTCATCATTATACACTTGTCGAGCCTCGCACTAATAAACCGCTAAACCTTTGAAATCCCCTTTCCCTACAGGCGTGACCCTTTCCCTTAGGGGGCCACAGTTTGTTACAGCACGGATCACAAAAGGTCTATATAAACCCTGCCATCTCCTATGTCCTTCACGAAAGATTCCTTCCTCCTCAAGCATCTTTTGAGCCCATAGAAAGATTATCTGCAATTTAGAGATTCTTTCTCCAAGCCGTCTTTGACCCCTTGTTACACGCAAAGCTACCCCGATATTTGGCTTACATTAGCGCAAGTTTATGCGATAGCTCCGTGGTACTACATTACGAAGAGATTTTTTATTCCTAAGGGCTATTAACAACCTGCAGCAATTTATGCTAAAAAATAACGAAGACCTTAATGTTTTCGCAGTACGGTACCGACGTATATGCAGCGAAGCAGGATAGATAACGTGGTTCATTAGTGAGTGGCGCACATCAGCGAGTGGCGCGTTTTCCATCGCGACTCGCGTCTCCCACTTCCAACCTCAATTGCTCAACAATCACAAATGGCATCGACATCCAACGAAGCTAAAATTGCTCTTGCAATACGGGCAATGCAATATAATGCGCAATTAAGCGTGCGTTCTGCCGCTAAAATCTACGACGTCCCCGGAACCACGCTACGTCGCCGACGCGCCGGCCAACCCGCTCGACGCGACACGATGCCCAAATTACGGAAATTAACGGAATCTAAAAAGGAGGCGCTTGTTAAATACATACTCGAGCTGGATTCCCGCGCATTTCCTCCCCGGCCTTTTGGTATTAAAGATATGGCCAACCGATTGCTCGCCGAACGCGACGCGGGCACCGTTGGCAAGTGCTGGGTTAAAAGGTTCGTTAAACGCCGCGCAGAGCTCGGCACGCGCTGGATTCGAAAGTACGACTACCAGAGGGCCAAGTGCGAAGATCCCAAGCTCGTTTTTGCATGGTTCGACCTTGTGCGGAACACTATCGACAAATATGGCATCCAAAATAACGATATCTACAACTTCGACGAAACCGGCTTCCTTATGGGCATAATCGCGGCCGTTATGGTTATTACAACATCGGAAGGCCGTGGCAAAGCAAAGCTAGTCCAGCTTGGCAATCGGGAATGGGCTACAATTACCTAAAAGGTCAACTGTTGCGGTTGGGCGATCCCCCCTTTTATTATCGTTAAAGGGCAGTACCACCTAACCAATTGGTATTCGGAAACCGACCTTTTACGCGATTAGGTTATCGCAATAAGTTCCAACGGGTGGATTACGAACGAGCTCGGTTTGGAATAGATCCGGCATTTCGACAAACACATTGCAATTTATTCCACGGGGTCACATCGTTTGTTAGTGCTGGACGGCTACGAAAGCTACCATTCGACGGATTTCGAGCTTTACTGCCAAGAACATAACATTATTACGCTTTGCATACCTCCGCATTCGTTTCACTTCCTTTAGCCGCTTAACGTTAGGTGCTTTAGCCCAATAAAAAAGGCGTACGGTCGACAAATCGAAAACCTAATAAGGTCGCACGTTAACCACGTAACCAAAGTCGAGTTCTTTTCGGCGTTTAAAGCGGCATTTTTTGCTTTTATAACTAAGGAAAACATCTAAAAAGGCTTCCGAAGGGCTGGCCTTACTCCTTTTAATCCGGATTCGGTTTTGGAAAAGCTGGATGTGAGGTTACGGACTCCAACTTCCCCGAGGACGCTTTTGAACGACCCCGAACCTTGGACCTCCAAAACGCCCCGGACGGCCAAGGAAGCAACTTCGCAATCCGAACACATTAAAACTCGGATCTCCAATTACTAAAGCAGCTTTCCAACATCCATGCTGGCGGCTGTAGACCAGTTTGCGAAAAGGGCCAAAGCAATCATGCATCGGGTTAACCTTTTGGAGGAAAAGTGCTCCAAACTACGAAGGGCGAACGAAACACTAAACAAACGCCAAAGGGCTAAAAAAACACGTGTCCGATTTGGAAGGTCATTTACTATTAACGAGGTACGAAATGTTTTGGACCAGCAAAAGCTGGATGGACAGCTATAGCAAAAAATGCGCGACCATGGGGGTTAAAAAAGGAGGGCGACGACAACTCGTCGGCGATATGGCACCTGCGGCAAAACCGGACACAATGCGCGCACCTGTCAGGAAGAAGTAAAAATGTCCGATGTATATAGTTCTGAGTAGTTTGAATGGATTCCTGGCGTTGTTGGGTTGGTATGCGCGTCGATTGTCGAATGGTCGAGTTTGGGTGCGCCATTCGCTGATGTGCGCCACTTACTGATGAACCACGTTAGCAGATATTAACGGCTATATAATCCGTTTGGCCTTTGCTTTAAAAATCTAAGTTACTCGCGGAATGCATTACAAAGCAAAAACTTTAGAAGATTTCGTCGCCACCGCTTAAATCCTTTGAGATATTTTAAGTACGGGTGCTTGCGCCCCGTACGACGAAAAGAAGGATTCCCATAAGTTTTTATACAAAAAGGACTAAAAAAATAGAATAAAAACGGGAAGCATAAGTTTTAAAGTAAGCAAAAAGGGCGTAACTAACGTAACGGCAACGGCAAAGGTAACGGACGTTCGACGCTTTCAAACGCCAAACGCTAACGACGTTGGGACGAAAGCGTATACTTTAAATACGGCAAACCTAACTATATGGTGAAAGATTGCAAAAACCCCTTTGCCGCTACCAAACTTTCGATTAAAAAGGGCGAATTCCTTTAAAAGGGAAAAGCTAAAGTTAATTCCTTAAAGCGCCGGAAAATGGAAGTTGGAAAAAAGCAAAGCGATAAGCGCCAAAAAACTAAAAAGGAACCCGGTTATCCTCGTACCGGTGTTCCGTAACGACCAGATACGTACAACCTTTACGCTCGTTACTAAAAAGACCGTTAGCTTTTCCAACGGCGGTTTAAAAGTTGAGGTCGAAGTCGGTTTAAATACGTTCGCTAAAGTTAACACCGTTTCCATTACCTTTTGCAAATCTCTGTGTTCGTGGCACGCTGATATCGATATCAACCGGTTGGGGTGAGAAAGCTTCTAATGTTCAATGGGTATCTAAAAGCTGCCTGTCTTCTAAAAACAATGGAAGGGCTCCTCGTGCGAGCCCTCTAGATACATATATCCCAATCACGGAGGCCGCGGGGTGCGGTCATCCAAGGTCAGTCCCGGTGCCGGGCCTGACTTGTGACTTGCACCGCCTCCGTGCATGACCGGTGATTTCCGTGCATGACCCGTGATTTCCGTTCATAACCGGTGATCCCCATTGCCGGTCCCTCCATATTAGAAAGGCGGGGCCTTTCAGTCCCGGAGTCCCTGGCCATTGGGGATTCCCCTTGCCCGTGCTTCTACCTGTCGTGCGACCTCTTGCTGCCCTTCTAACACTAGCAGTTTTTTCTTTTATAATCGCACGTCCCCTTCCCAAAATTAGT
The DNA here is from genome assembly GCA_000733355.1 of Falciphora oryzae. Taxonomy (NCBI): domain Eukaryota; kingdom Fungi; phylum Ascomycota; class Sordariomycetes; order Magnaporthales; family Magnaporthaceae; genus Falciphora; species Falciphora oryzae. The sequence goes on from JNVV01000066.1 coordinate 9,045, forward strand.
TGGAATGGTTAGGTTACCTTTTATAAAGGTAACTCCGTATGTTCTTATGGTACAAAGGAAACGCAATGGAGGTAACTGGTGTTTTTAGGTAACTTAATGTGGGCGTTGTACGGTAATTGTGTTGGTGGCTTAAAAAAAGCGGGTTTTTTGAGGTAGTGGCGTTAAAAGGAATCCATTTGGGGTCCGTACAAAACCTCCGGTGGATCGGGTAATTGTATTAAGATGGTTGTGTGGGTAGGAAGTTGTACTAAAGTGGTTGGAGGTGTGCGTTAGCTTTTTTAGTTAAACTGTAAATAGCTTTACACACGGCAGTTGCCTGCTTTATGCGAGGCCCGCCTTCCTTTCCCACTCGTAGGGATAAAAGGCGTCCCTTCCTTTCCTCCTTTTTAATCTTTTCTTTCCGTGCGACACAACCACAACAACAACCACAACCACAACCACAACCTCGTTTTTTTTTTAATCGCGCGACCTTCAAGCTCTCTCTTCCGATCAATTATCAATTGAAAATTCCACCACCTTTTTTAAACTTTTTCTTTCGGCTCGTACGATAGCTTTTGTGCCTGCTCAGCCTGCCGTTCAAGCGGTCGTTTTTCCTTCAGTTTTCGGCATGCTTTTTATCCGCACCGACGAACAAAGTGTCCGTTGGCTCCATCTGCCCACCGGTTCGCCTAACAATCGTGCGTTTATGGCCGCGCTCGCTATTAATATATGTATTACCTTCCTTAGCTCTTTTTTCTATCGTACGAAACTAACCTTTTTTTTTCAAACTTATAGGACGAAAAGCGTGCGCTTTATACCCTACCGTCTGTTAATATCAAGGTTCGGATGGATGTCCCGACCGAAGCTGGTGCTTTCGATCTGGTTGCCCGGATCGTACGACGCAAGTCCTATTTCCGTGCGGTTTTAATCCATTCGCGCGGAACTCTTTATCGTCGTTGCTTTTAAAAGTGCGGCAATTCCAATTCGGTGCCGCGTTTCGCACGCTGCGTGCGCTTTTAAGGATACTAAGGTGGTACCTGTTCGAACTGCATCTAGCAAAGCCATAGGAGCAGGTGTGGACATGCTCGTGCGGGGACTGTCTTTCCCGGTTCGTTTATTGCTGGCTCGAACCGTAGCGATAATAATAATGGTTTTAGTGGTGGTAATGGTGGTCGTGCGGTGCAAAAGCGTTTTCCTTCCTTTGGCTTTGCTGGTTCGGGTTTGGGTCGTAAAGTGATTATAATCGAGGATTGATCGTGCGGTGGTATTCTTTTCTTTTTCAGGTGTAGGATAGGGGAAAGGGGTTTTTATCGTGCGTTGTTTTGCTAGGTTTTTTTTTTTTTTTTTTTTAGAGTTTGGGTCGGAAAGGACTAGAATTGTGCGAAGCCAAATACTATACCTAACAAAGGAAATCTTTTTCCTCGTTAATTTTATTTCTTTCCTTTTTTAATATAAGCTTCCACCCTAATCGTCGTACGATTTGTTAATACTAAGGTTGCTAATGCTTCGTTCGGATTTTTTTTTATTAAAGCGTTAATAGGGTTATTTCGTCCGTCGATTTAGCGGATTTTAAAAATCTCCTTTTGTTCGTACGATTCCCGGAAGGATATAATATCGATCATTAGTTTTTTTTCCGTCGTATTGCCCAATTTTACCAAGCATTCGTATAATAATTTGGAATTTATACAAATAATGGTTGGGATGCGTGCGATGCCTAAGGTAAAAGTAATCCGTTTTAATATGCTGCTAAGTGCGAAGCCGCTATTAAAACCAATTGTTATGCCGTATAATTCGTTTATTAGCACGCTCCTCATTACTTGCTTGCATTTAATGGATAACCAATAAAGGATATTCCTTTAAATAAAGAATAAAATTTCCGCACGACCTATTTCTTTTGCTAGTACGATTAGGTAGCCAAATTGTAATGTTAGGTTTTTGTTGTTAGCGAATAATCCATTTGCAAAAATAAATAGCTTCGTACGAGCTAGGTCCAAGGGAAGGTAGTTAAGTCCTCGTTGTGGGTTGTCCATTTGCTATTGAAGCTGCTAGTTCAACTTGTCGATATCCTTTTTGCTTGGGTTATTTACCTGGGCTGCTATAAATAGGTCGTACGCTGCCTTTAATTAACAAATGGTTGCTACATATGCATTTTGTGCGCGTTAGGCAATATATTGTTATGCTGCGTCCTTGGCCTTTAGTTTTACCAGCTGGAGTTGGTTAAATTGTCCTTTTTGTACGACCGTAATATTTTTTTTTAAAGTTCGAGCTTGTATTCGTTAAATTCCAGGTCGTTATCGTACGAAAGGAAAGTTTTCAGTTTAGCTTGGAAGTTGGCTTCGTACAGCTTTTCCTCCTCCAGGTCCGAAAATGCTATTATTGCAAAGCTAAGCGTATTATTTATTTGCATGCCCGTAATGCCAAACTTTTATCGTCCGGTTGCTGCAAATAATAGGCAAAGGTCGTACGATAAAGCTTTTATTCCCAATGCTTCGCGATAGTGGGAATAGTAGGTTTTCTACTAATAGGTTCCAGATTTTGCCATTCTGTACAGTAGCCTTTGTATCCATAAAATGGAATCTATTGGGTACTTATGGCGGATTTCCTTTAGCAGCCTCGCAATAACTGTTCGTGCGAGCTTTTTTTGGATTGGATGTAGGTTTGGGTAATATCCTTTGCTTCGCACGATGCTCCCAACTTTTCCATTAGGGTTAGGCCGATACCGAAAAGTAGGCGCCGGCTTATCCGTTGGATGGTTGGAGTTTGGGTAAGGAATTCCTCCTTTTCGGAGTCGTTAAACCCTTACGCGACTATCCTCGTCTTTTCGTACAGATAGTTCGAAATCTTCCCTTTTACTTTTCGTATAAAGCGGGTATCCCATATCCGGAATCCAGCGTGTTTGTTTGGATCGTACTTGACGATTTTGATGGTGCTTTGTGCGATGAGGTTATTAATCTTTGCCGCGTCGGATTTTTCGAATGGCTTTTCTGGTATGGTGATTTTTCCCTCCGTACGAAGTGATAGGGCCAGTTCCCAATCGTTTTTCTCTTTAGCAGTTAGATATACCGTTGGTTGTGCGTCCTTCTTTAGTCTTCCCCTGCCTCGTTTAGGGGGAATGGCCGGTTTAGGTTGGACGGTGGCTTTTGCTGCTTCGGGGGTTTCGTACGAGGGGTCTGGTTCTGTCACACGGAAGAACCTGTGGACTCACCTAATCGGCCCCACAGAAGGTCCGGAAACCGGTATAGGTGCCCAACGGCCCCGAGGCCTAAAGGCCGAAGGCTGGAAGGGCAGTGTGAATCATGTACTCGATACTTCGCACGGATCACAGGGTGGTTTATATAAACCCTGCCATCTCCTGTCTTTTATAAGAAATTCCTTCTTCCTCAAGCACCTCTTGAGCTTATAGAGGGGTTATTTGCAATATAAAGATCCTTCTCCAAGCCGTCTTTAACCCTTTGTTACATAATCTTTTTTCGCTCTGCCCCCTAACGGAAGCCTCACTATCTTTCCTCCTAAGCTTTGGAGAGGCCCTGTCAATCGGCACCCCCAAACCCTAACTGTTGCCTTCTTTAGCGAATAAAACCCTGGGGCCACACCATAGACATTTTAACTGTCACCGGTGTTCTCGAACGGGTAAAAGCGAAAAGAATATACAGGAGGGTCGTTTTACCTTTTTAATCGCCCTGGCGAAATTACGGGACTCCAAAAAAGGCCGGAAAATCTCCTTTGTACCTTTGGGACTTTACGCTGCTTAAAAGTACAAGGAACCGGACCCCCTCATCTCGTCTGCAACGACATCTCCTTCCCTACCAAACGACTTTAGCATGCCGGCCCGGGAATCAACAGAATCCCCTTTTTTGCCTAGCGATTCCGGTATACTTGCCGATACCATGCCGGCCTAATCTGGAAAAGCGACCGGAAAAGCCCCCGAAGGCCCTTCCCGGTTTGCACTGGAAGAACGTCAAAATACCCCTATGCTCGACGATTAGGGGGCACTTATCCTGTATTCGGCACCCCCTTTCAGCATAGCCCTCGAACAACAAGCCCTTATATCCGTAGGACGCCTTTAGGATCCCCCGGGCTGGATGATTAAAATCCAGCGGAAATTTATCAGTACGCACGAAGCAATTTCGGCCCTATCCCGAAATGTAAGCTAGGAAATTCTCGCCGATCGGGAACAAATCTGCGAAATTAAGACCTATTACGACCATATCACCCACGCGTACAATACCGTCGTCTCCTTATATAAAAAAAGCCTAATCGCTTCCGCCGACCAACAAAAGGCATTCCGGCAACAGATTATCGGAAAAAGCTAGGGATTTGCATAATAAGTTTGGGCTACGGTTGCCACTTTAACCGAAAAGCAACAAACCCGTTCAGAGGCCTTAATTTAGCTCCGGAACGTTATTTGGGCTCAACAAACCCACCTGCAAAACCTATAGGTACGACTTTCCACTTTCGAAAAGGGAGTTTCCAACTAGGCCGTTAATAAAAATGCCCAAATCCAAAATCTCCTAACCAAAAAGCATGTTTCGCCCGAGGCCCTTACCGAAGCCGAGCGACGCATATTGGCCCAAACTTACCAGCTTGTTAAGGACGCCGTACGGGAAAGCCGGCGGCTTACAGCACAAAAAAAGCAGCCTAAATCAGCTACTATACTTTCGGCCTTGCAACGATCGTTTTAACAACCCGGATTAAACTGAAGCTTTCCCCAAAACGTACCGTCCTTATTAAGGAAAATAGGGCCGAAGTTAATACCGATATACTTCCGCCTTCCGCTTTTAAACAAACAAACTCGATAGCGCGGGAACGGATTGTTAAATCGAACGCCGGTTTGCTGGCCGCACAAATGGAACGGACTTTAAAGGATTCGCAAACCCGAGCGAACTAGGCCCGCATAAGCATTACGCCGGGACGGATATAAGGACAACCCGTTAGTAATCCAGACTTTTCGAACTTTTCGGAATCGGATGATAGCGATAATAACCTACCACCGCGACCTCCTAACCGAAAGCTACGGCTGTTCCGATTACCCTTTCCGCTAGGCGATAGGACCTCGTGTAACAAGGGGTCAAAGACGGCTTGGAGAAAGAATCTCTAGATTGCAGATAATCTTTCTATGAGCTCAAGAGATGCTTGAGGAGGAAGGAATCTTTCGTGAAGGACATAGGAGATGGCAGGGTTTATATAGACCCTTTGTGATCCGTGCGAAGTATCGAGTACATGATTCACACTGCCTTCCGACCTTCACCGCTTGGCCTTAGGGCCGTTGACCGCCTATGCGGGTCTTCGACCCTCCGTGAGGCCGACTCGTGATGCCGACTAGTTAGGTCCACGGGTTCTTCCGTGTGACATAAACCATGTAAAACTGCTAACAGTTCGTCTTTTATATTCGCAAAAAAGAAAGAACCCCTCGATCCCTTAAAGGTAGTGGTCAACTATAGGGACGTAAACGCTAAAACGATTTTAATTCGGTGCCCTATCCCGCTTATTACGAAACTCCAGGATCGATTTCGGAATGCCAAATAAAAAACGAAAATCGACTTTAAAACCGGGTTTAACCTGATTCGGATAAAAAAAAGGCACGAATGGCTTACAGCCTTTCGCTGCAAATACAGCGTCTTTGAATTTACGGTTATACCTATAGGCTTTATCAACGCCCCCGCCACCTTTTAAAGCATAATGAACCATATTTTTATGGATTTTATCAATGCCGGGCTTTTCATGTGTTTGGATAACCTCCTAATATATGCAAAAACTAAAGAACAATATAATAGTTTAGTAAAGGAGGTGCTTCGCCGCTTTACTAAATACAACCTAGCTGTGGCTCCTCGTAAATGCGTTTAAGGGGTGCACGAAATCGAGTTCTTTAGTCACATAATAGGACCCGAAAGCATCGCAATATCTAAGGACAAAGTTAATGCTATTATTTAATAAAAGGCCTTTAACTGCTTTAAAAACTCCCAATCGTTCGTCGGCTTTGCTAACTTTTATAAAAGGTTTATTAAAGGGTTTTTAGGAATCGTTAGGACTATAACGACGGCCAACGCCCTGCTTAAAAGCTAATGGCGATAGACTCCCGAAATGGAATAGGCTTTTGAAGCCTTTAAAGTCGCTTTCGTTTCGCCCCCGATACTCTGGCATTTCGACCTATTTTTTTTAGCGCAAATTGAGGTGGACGTTTCGGACTTTGCTTTTAAAGGGTGTTATCTTAAAAAAACCTTAAAACAAATAAATTACACCCAGTTGCTTTCCATTTACGCAAAATGTCGCCCGCCAAAATCAATTACGAAATCCACGATAAGGAACTTCTAGCGGTCGTTGACTGCTTCGCTAGGTGGAGGCATTATTTCAAAGGGGCGAAGTATCATAGGGAAGTTTATACAAATTACTGGAATTTCGAATACTTCCTAACAGCCAAAGTTTTTAATCGAAAGCAGGCCCGGTAAGCACAATAACTGACGGGTTACTAGTTTATAATCAACTACCAGCTAGGAAAATAAAACGATAAGGCCGACGTGCTTTCGAAACTTTCTCAGCATAGGCTTGAGAAAGGGGGGAGTGAGGATTAGCTGATTACGACGATTTTACAAAAAAAAACATTTCCTAATAAAAATTTTAGCTTTGGAGGTGTAACAAACGGCGGCCTCCTTAGGGAAGGGAGGTCACGTCTGAAGGGAAAAGGGGGATCTCAGAGGTTCAGCAACTCAACAGTCTGGTTTGTGCAAAGCTTGACAAGCTAATGATGACAAGAAACAAGAAACGATTGCTTGGCCTTCGAACTCCCTTCATAGGGGGTCCTGCAGGCCCTTTTTATGCACAGCCTCCCAGCCACCCCTCGGCTGCCGTCGGCAGAGTCTCCTCCTCCATGATGCCCGTCCGGGCTGGCTGTGCTTTGGTGCGTCATGGTCTGGAACAACATGCCACTGGCCCTTTGGTCTGGAACAACATGCCACTGACCCTTTGGTTTGGAACAACATGCCACTGATCCTCTGGTTTGGAACAACATGCCACTGACCTCCTGGTCTGGAACAACATGCCACTCTGGCGTACGCCCCTTTGGCCACTACCGGAGTCCCCCCTTGAGGCTACCGGTGGCGGTCCTTAGGGCTGCTAATCGTGGCTGCGGATCGGGGTGTTACAGGAGGGACAAGGAGAAGCCCTACCACAAGGACCACCTTTTTTCCTTTTGTCCTTAAGACGGCTTTGTATTATTCCAATCCTAAAGTGGGCAACGGAATTTACTAATAAAGTTAAATAAACTGGTATAACGGATTCCGAATACCAGGGCCGCCTCTAAAAGCCCGAAAAGGGTAAAGAAGTTGAGGATGGCCTCTTTTATTATAAAAAAAAGGCTGTGGGTGCTAACAGAGGCCCTATAAAAGGAAGTTTTCGAATCCGAATATGATATAAAAGTCGCTGGATATATAGGTATGGATAAAACCTTAGAATTGATTACACGATATTTTTGGTGGCCTAATATCGAGGCAAAAGTCCGGGAATACGTAAGGGGATGCCTGGAGTGCTAACGCAATAAGGCCTTAAAGCATGCCCCCTTTGGACCCCTACAACTCATAGAGCTGCATTACCAGCCCTAAAAGACGGTGGCTATAGATTTTATCACGGACCTCTTTTTAAGCGATGAGTGCGATTTAATTTGGGTAATGGTAAACCCTTTTACCAAAATGGCGCATTTCGTCCCCCTTAAAGTCGAAGGTAAAAAGTCAGATAACTTTATCCGCATTTTCGCTAAAAAATACTAGCGATTGCACGGTGTGCTTTTGGATATTATCTTCGATAGAAATTCCAGATTTACGAGCCATTTGTGGAAAGATTTTTTCCGTTTGGTAGGTATTAAGCCAAAAATAAGCACTGCCTTCCATCCCCAAACGGATGGACAAACCGAAAGGCTTAACTAAAGGTTGGAGGCCTACTTTAGGTCTTTCGTAAATTACGAAATAATAAACTGGGTCGAACTGTTACCTACGGCGGAATTTGCTTATAATAATATATCTTCGGCAAGTACCTCCATTATTCCCTTTTTCGCCAACTACGGGTACTACCCAGCTTTTAATAATCCCCTTTTCCTAGGACGAATACGCAATCCAGCAAGCCAATTTTACCAGCATTGGATGACCCAGGTGCACGAAAAAGCTAAATAACACCTCGAAAAAGCCCGGGAACGAATGAAGTATTGGGCTGACAAAAAAAAAGCCCCTCGCCGGTCCTTACCGAAGGACAGTTCGTTATGTTAAACGCCTGGTATATAAAAACCCGTCGCCCTGCTAAAAAACTTAACGCCAAAATGCTCGGTCCCTTTCGAATCTCTAAAGTTGTTTCTTCCACGGTAGTACAATTAGCCTTACTTAAAACCTGGAAGATCTATAACGCTTTCCACGTATCCCTTATCGAGCCCTACCGCTTTGGCATTCAGGCACGACCTAACCCTAACCAGGTACTGCGGAAAGCCCCTTCGGTTATAAGAGATTACGTTACGGATAAGGTTATGGACTCCATGGATATAAGCGGGAAGGTTCGTTACTTTATCCGATGAGAAGATTACTCACGTAAAAAGGACTGGACGTGGGAACCTTGGGAGCACTTCGATACCGACGGGTCTAAGCAACACGTTGTTGCCTTTTATCGGCTTAACCCCGATAAGCTTAGGGACCCCCGCGTGCTACAAGATATAGGCACGGCCGCATCCCTTAAGCGGGCTTTAAACGGTTTCGAAACGCGCCTTAGGAAGAGGAGGATAGTGTTACACGGAAGAACCTGTGGATTCACCTAATCGGCTCCACAGAAGGTCCGGGAACCGGTATAGGTGCCCAACGGCCCCGAGGCCCAAAGGCCGAAGGCCGGAAGGGCAGTGTGAATTATATGTTTAATACTTCGCACGGATCACAGGGTGGTTTATATAAACCCTGCTATTTCCTATGTCCTCCATGAAAGATTCCTTCTTCCTCAAGCATCTTTTGAGCCCATAGAAAGATTATCTGCAATATAGAGATCCTTCTCCAAGCCGTTTTTGACCCTTTGTTACAGTTAACCTTTTAGATAATTATAGCCTATTTCTGGTTGTTAAGCTGGATTAGCTTTGTTTTGCTTCGCTTTTCCGATGTTGTAATAACTATAACGGCCGCGATTATGCCTATAAGGAAGCCGGTTTCGTTAAAGTTGTAAATGTTATTATTTTGAATGCCATATTTGGCCACAGTGTTTCGTATAAGGTCGAACCACGTAAAAACGAGCTTGGGATTTTCGCATTTAGCCCTTTAGTAGTTGTATTTTCGAATTCAACGCGTGCCGAGCTTTGCGCGGCGTTTGACGAAGTTCGCGACCCAGTTTTTGCCGACGACGCCCGCGTCGCGTTCGGCTAGCAGTCGGTTGGCTATATTTTAATACCAGAAGGCCGGTGAGGAAATGCGCGGGAATTTAGCTCGAGTATGTATTTAATAAGCGCCTCCTTTTCGGAATCCGTTAATTTCCGTAATTTAAGCATGCTGTCGCGTTAAGTAGATTAGCTAGCGCGTTAGCGACGTAGCGTGGTTTTAGGAACGTCGTAGATTTTAGCTGCCGAACGCACATTTAATGTTGGATTAGATTGGATTGTGTTGGTAGGAGTGGTACTCCTGTAGGCTCGGAGATCTCCAAAGAGAAAGAACAAAGATTTATAAATCTGGAAAGGTGTCTGTATTAATGCATGAAGAAGAAGGAATCTAGTTACAGGAAGGGGATCGCAAAATCCCTTTTTGTAAGCTCGTGGAAGCGCACGGCCCCTAGGCCTGCTGCTTTACGAAGCGTGGGCCCTTCCTGGATGCACGCGCTAGATCACGTGGATCAACACTGGCATTTTTTTTTCGAACGCGTGCATCGGCCAATTGCTCGTTTTCCAAATCTGGGGATTTCACCATACTAATAACAAAGGAATCCGGATCCGTCAATCTGTTTTGAGAACAAAGAAAAAAAAGGAAAAAGAGAAGCTGTGCTGGATATTGGTAAAACTATAGATAGGAACAATAGTAGGTGGGGCAAAGTCTGGTTAGGTGCTCGTGGGATCAGGTGTTTGGGGCTGGAGTGCTCGCAGTAGTAGTAAACGGGTTCAATAAAGATTTATTAAACCGTGTACGTGTTGATCTGCAAAATAAAAAGGAATGGATCGCGAGTATAACTTACAAGGCCTGGTTTTGGGTAACAAAAAGTTGTAAGTTTTATGATCGTTGTGATTTGGAACTTGGCTTTTTACAACCACAACGTTTTTAATTGCCCGTGCCTGCTTGCCTGCCTGCCTGCCGATTTCTGTTCTGTTTTTTTGCTGCTCGTTCGATCATTACGATAGCAAGCACCCGCGCTACTAGAGCTGGCAAAAACAAGCCCGTTACCAAAGGTCAGGTTGGCGGCAAAACGGTCCCAAACTAGGGCGTTAAAAAGATTTGTGCCAAAAAGGGAAAAAGCAAAACTCCTGCTCGCCCGCGCCCTGCATAAAGCAAACAAAAATCGTTCCTATGTTTGAATTGCTTCAATTTTCTTTTGGCCGGTAAGTTAGAAGAGGCTAAATGCTTTGATACCGAGCCGGCCGGTAACCGTTGCTAGGCTTGTGCGTTTAGTTATTCGTACTAGCTAGTATAGGTAATTTCCTAAGCTATGGTTTACTAATTTTATAAGCTGACGATCGATAGTCCTGAGATCGCAATCGCTTCAGCTAAAAAATTTATAGCTTAGTATTTTTTTAAACCTAATTATATCGATAAAATTAGTCAATTTTTTATTTAGTTGTTTTAGTACTTTGTTAACCCTTTTTTTACTATTTTTAAAAGCTCGCGAAATGGCGCATTACTACCAAATGCATAATCCTTATTAGAAAGGAGGAATAAGCTGGTAAAATCAATGCTAATTTTTTTTAAAATAAGCAATGCTAAACGGAAGGCGGCGGGCCGTGCTGCCGCTTAGCGTATATTTAATGCAGCGTTTTTAGGAGCAGGTAACAGCTTGTTTGGTGCTCCCGACAAAGTGGACGATAAGAATAAAAGGATCGTTAAAAAGGGAGAGGAAGATGAGGATTTTAACGATGTTAACGTTTAAACCGGCAATGTGTTTATCGATGGTGGAGGTTTTTTTTAAAGCTTAGGATAGTTGTTTGCGTGATCGTTTTTAAGTTGTTTTGACGTTTAAGTGCTTTTATTTTTTTCGGATTTCATAGTTAGCCATTTTGCGCTTTAACAAAATAGCTTTTCCTGCTTCCCTTCGCTTTTTTTTATTATTTTTTCCGTTCCACCCAACCCTCGATCCGCACCGTTGTTTTATTACGTGTAATTAGATCTTTTAAAGCTGTTGGTAGGAGTGTTACTCTTGTAGGCTCGGAGATCTCCCAAAGGAAAGAACAAAGATCTATAGATCTAGAAAGGTGTCTGTATTGATGCATGATGGAGAAGGAATCTAGGTACAGAAGGGGATCGAAGATCCCCTTTTGTAGGCTCGTGGGAGCGCACGGCCCGTAGGCCGCAGGCCCACGAGGCGTGGAGATGCACGCGCTGCTAACGTAATCCAACAAAAGCCCTATTTAGCTAATTTTAGTTATCGCGTTTGCCGGGTTGTTTGATCCTGCGATCCAGCAGATCTCGTCGATTTCGCGCTTTTCGTAAGATTTTTTAAGTGCTATAACATCGATTATAAGCCTTTTTTCCGCTGTTGTACCTAATTGTATAAAGCATTGATATAGCAAAAAGCTATCGGTGCAGATCCCTAGTTTCGGGGCCTTTTTATTCAGTTTTTCGAAAATCGTTGCGAGCGTTGAATTAAGGACGTAGGCTGTATCGAATCCGCTAACCATTCTGTAAATTTTACTCGCGAAAACATTTTTCGTAACCTTTTTGCATTTAATTGATATCTAATGCAAAATGTTCCCGATTAGCTGGAAGCTGGTTTTTTTAACCGTCAGATTTTTCGTTGCCCAAAACAATTACAAACCCGATTTGTAAATTTAAATCCAGATTGTTTGCGAATAATCCGTTTACGAAAACGTAAAGGTTGGTTTTTTGCAAATCTAAAAAAACGTATTTCAGTCTCTTTTAAGCGTTGTCGATTTGCCATTTGATCCTTTTATTTAGTTTGACTACGTCCTTTTATCCCAGGTCCTTAGCTTGCGCCGCTACGGAATAGTTGAATGCGGCTTCCAGTTAGCATACGGAATTGATATATGCGTTTTGAGCTTTATGAACGATATATTCGTAATTTAGGCTTTTTGAATCGGTTTTTATCAGCTCGAACCTTTTACCCTAATTTTTTTGTCGAGTTTCGAGCTTATAATTTCCCATTAGGATTTTGCACCCGTTAAAGTTGGCTTCGTTTCCCGGTTTAAGGATCGATTTCGGTTTTGTACGAAAGCTTGCTTCCTGGAGCGCTGATTTTTCCTTTTCTAGGAAATCTGGGTTTTTAAGGTTGAAGGTATCGTTTATTTGCATACCTACGATTCCAACGCTTTGTTTGCTTTTTGAAATAAGCAAATAAGGATCGTAACTTGACGTCCGGCAGTTTAAGCGCTTTTTATAGTGCTTTTGGTAGGTAACAAACCAATGCAGGCTTAATTTCGCGATTTCGTAAAGGGGTTTAATTACTTTAAGCAACGTGCTTAGTTTAAACCATGTTAACAATTTTTTGGGTAGGTGCAGGAAAACGTCTTTTTGTAGCTTTAATTCCGATTAAGTATATGTTTGGCTGATATTTTGGATTATTAGATTAAAGCGTATAGGCATAAACGATGGTGTAATCGTTAGGATTAGTCGTTAGCTGCATTTTATAATCGTGGGAAATTGCGTAAGGATGTTGTGTTTTTCCTCGTCGTTATATTTTGTAGCTACGAGTTTCGATTTTTTAAAGGGCTTCGAGGTTTGCTTTTTAAGCTCGTTCACGATCTGCGATTTAAAGATCGTAGCTCCGCCGGGGATTTTTCCAATAATCAGCTTGATTACTTTAACGCCGATAAGTGCGTCCAGTTCCTTTTGGGTGAATTGTTCAAATGGTGGACTAGGAGCTATGATTTTGCCTTCCTATTTAAATTGGATCGCTAATTAATCGGATTGGTGTTTTTTGGCGTTTAGGAACGTCGTATGCATTTGTTAAGGGCTTCGTTTCACTGTAGTTGCTAGTTATGCAGTGTTATAAAGACGGCGTTATTCGTTAAAAACTTTGAGTAATACCGTGATTTCGGGCAGGGTGGTTATTTGATCCTAGGGATCCTTGTTTAGTTGTTTAGCAACTTTTTTTAGGGGTTTTCCTCGGCGTTTTAGCTGTTTAGGCTTAAGGTATTTAAAAGGTGCTAACTGCTCCTCGGATTTTTGTACGGTAGGTTCTTCTGCTTTGTAGTAGGGCTTAACCACCGTGCTTTTAAAGGTTACGTTGCCGTTAAATATTTTTACCGTAACTAACGTATTTGTTGTAAACAGGACTTTATAGGGGCCTTGCTACCCGTTCTTTTCTCGGAACACCAAAACCTCGCTTTTTAAAGCTAAAAAGTTTAAAAGCATTCGTTTTGTGTTCAGCCCGTTACGTACAGCTAATGCCTCCTGCACCCGTCATTTGTTATGCATGGTCCGGATTTCTGCTATGGCTTTCCTGATTGCAGCGGTTTTTTTTGCACCTGGGTTTATAAAGGTAGCGAGTCGTTGTTTATCCGGGGCATTGCTTTAAAAACGAGTAGTGTAAGGACAAGTCCGTCGGGGCCGGCCGTATCGTTTACGACTTTTACTGCTTTTTAAAGCATTAATTCGAGGTGTATGGTCGGGCATTCGTATCAGATGATATTAAAGGCCCGGCGTAAAAAGGCGTGATATTTTTCAATCTTGCCAATTAATTAGTGCGCTTCGATTGGGACCTGCTTGCAAGTGATCCTAAGGAGCTTTATTTCCGCTTAAAATTCGCTCCCAGCGAAATTGGTACCGGCATTGTAGAAATTACGTTTGGGGCCTTAGGTAAACGTCGATCCAGTACCGTTTAAGGGCTTCCTACGTTTTTTTTGCTAACATGTTTTTAAAAAGCGCTATAGCATTAAAAGCTGTGCTCGCATCGATTACATGGAGGATTGGTTTGTAATCGATGTAAAACACGTTTGTAATGACCTCGTAGTTAAAGTCGATGTCGTCCTGGAGTTTGAATCGAAATCGTTATAGTGTAGGGCCTTTTTTTTTTTAACAAAAATGGCACATTCGATTAATTATTGCGAAATCGTCGCGATTAGCTTCGTATTTTGCACGTTTTAAACCGTTTTAAAATTTATCGATAAATTGGTGCTTAAAGCGTTTGTGTACGCGTTTTAGTTTAGCTTCCGTTAAGAAAATTGCTCCCGCAATTTTTGTTTCCGTTATAAAACTAATTGCCGTGGTAACGTAGGTGACGTCGTTAAGGAAGAACCAAGGGTGGCCGTGCCTTTTTATAATCGAAACGCGCGTACCGTCGGTTTTTATAAATTCGTTGCGCGTGTTATCGAAGTAAACGTGCAATGCATTCATATTTGCAAGGTATAGTAGAAAAGAGGTCGGGGTTGGAACTACGAAAAACGTGATCTGGCCGATCGGGGTCGGAACAGTAATGTTTCCGATGCTAGAAACGATTTCTTTTGATCCAAACATTACGTATTTTGTATGCCCGTTTATATTAATAATAAAATCGGGCCTGTAGCGTTAAAGCGCGTGGATTTAATCTTTTCCGGCCGTGGAGATTTTCGCTGCATTTGTATCTGGAAAGATCCTTTGCCATTGCTAAGTGCTTTAGATTTTGAGTTAAACTAATAACGTGGTTCACCACCGAGCCGCGCAAACCACCGAGTCGCGCACTTCCAAATCCCATACTAAACGCCGTTTTTTTCAATTAAATAACTCGGTTAATTTGCAGCTAAATTCTACCAAAATTAAAACAGGTATATTTAAC
>JNVV01000066.1:29590-50386 GCA_000733355.1 Falciphora oryzae
TCTTTTTAGATTGGGTAACCGGCTTGTTTAAAAGTAGGACGGCAGGTAGTCAAGTTTTTAACGCGATTTTCGTCGTCGTATACCGATTAACCAAATACATAATCCTTATCCCTATACGAACTAACACAAATATAAAACAATTCGCAAAGTTGTTTTTCGAACGTATCGAATGCGTATTCGGTACCTCCAAAAGCATTGTTAGCAATCGCGATAACCACATCACTAGTAGCTTTTAAAAAAAAGTATGCAAGCACCAGATTATTAAAAAACGCATATCGACCGCTTACTATCCTTAAACGGACGGGCAAACGGAAATCCTTAACCGCGTTATTAAAAATTACTTCCGCAGCTACTGCGCCGGTTCGGAAAACTCCTAAGCATTACTGCTACTATTAGCAGCTTACGCTTACAATAACAGCAGGAATTTTACTACAAAGCATTCGCCGTTTTATTTCCTATACGGATCGGATTGCGAAATGCGGATTAATATCGCGGACAATATCCTTAAAGGGAAGGTACCCGCAGCAAAAAACCGCATCGAACGATTTTATACATTACGTAAAAAGTTTAAAAAAACGTTAACGTGGTTCATAAGCGAGCGGCACACATAAGCGAGCGGCACACCAAACGCGTCGACGCGACACACAATTTCTCGCGATCAATGCCTTCACCCACGAACATGGCAGAACAAAACAAAGAAAGCCGGATGATCCTTGCTCTTCAAGCTTTGCAAAAAAACCCAAATCTAAGCATCCGGAGCGCTGCAAAGCTTTACGACGTCGCGTTTGGCAGTCTCGCGTATCGGAAGCGCGGCCGACCTGCTCGACGCGACACAATGCCCAAATCACGGAAATTGACGGAATCCGAAGAGGAGGCGCTTGTCAAGTACATACTCGAGCTTGATTCCCGCGCATTTCCTCCCCGGCCTTTTGGTGTTAAAGATATAGCTAACCGACTGCTCGCCGAACGCGACGCGCGCGCCGTCGGCAAATGCTGGGTCGCGAACTTCGTCAAGCGCCGCGCGGAGCTCGGCACGCGTTGGATTCGAAAGTACGATTACCAAAGGGCCAAATGCGAAGATCCCAAGCTCGTTTCTGCGTGGTTCGACCTCGTACGAAACACTGTGGCCAAATACGGCATCCTAAATGACGACATCTACAACTTCGACGAAACCGGCTTCCTTATAGGCATAATCGCGGCCGTTATGGTTATTACAACATCGGAAGGCCGTAGTAAAGCAAAGCTGGTCCAACCTGGCAATCGGGAATGGGCTACAATTATTTAAGGGGTTAATTGTTGCGGTTGGGCGATCCCCCCTTTCATCATCGTCAAAAGGCAGTACCACCTAGCCAATTGGTATTCGGAAACCGACCTTCCACGCAATTGGGTCATCGCAACAAGCGCTAATAGGTGGACTACGAACGAGCTCGGTTTGGAATAGATCCAGCATTTCGACAAACATACTGTATCGCGCACGAAAGGCACACATCGTTTGTTAGTGCTAAACGGCCACGAAAGCTACCATTCGACGGATTTTAAGCTTTATTGCCAGGAACACAATATCATTACGCTTTGCATGCTTTCGCATTCGTCTCACTTCCTTTAACCATTTAATGTTAAGTGCTTTAGCCCGTTGAAAAAAGCGTACGGTCGACAAATCGAAAACCTGATGAGGTCGCACGTTAACCACGTGACTAAGGTCGAGTTCCTTTCGGCGTTTAAAGCGGCATTTTTAGGCTCTATAACCGAGGGAAACATCCGAGGAGGCTTCCGAGGGGCTGGCTTTGCTTTTTTTAATCCGGATTCGGTTTTAGAAAAGCTGGATGTGAGGTTACGGACTTCAACTTCCCCGAGGACGCTTTTGAATGACCCCGAACTTTGGACCTCCAAAACGCCCCGGACGGCCAAGGAAGCAACTTCGCAATCCGAACACATCAAAACTCGGATCTCCAATCACTAAGGCAGCTTTCCGACATCCATGCTAGCGGCTGTGGACCAATTTGCGAAAGGGGCTAGGGCAATTATGCATCGGGTTAACCTTTTGGAGGAAGAGTGCTTTAAGCTACGAAGGGCGAACGAAGCACTAAGCAAACGCCGGAGGGCTAAAAAAACACGTATCCGATTTGGAGGGTTACTTACCATCGACGAGGTATGTAACAAGGGGTCAAAGACGGCTTGGAGAAAGAATCTCTAGATTGCAGATAATCTTTCTATGGGCTCAAGAGATGCTTGAGGAGGAAGGAATCTTTCGTGAAGGACATAGGAGATGGCAGGGTTTATATAGACCCTTTGTGATCCGTGCGAAGTATCGAGTACATGATTCACACTGCCTTCCGACCTTCACCGCTTGGCCTTAGGTCCGTTGACCGCCTATGCGGGTCTCCGTGAGGCCGACTCGTGATGCCGACTAGTTGGGTCCACGGGTTTTTCCGTGTGACAAGGTACGAAATGTTTTAAACCAGCAGGAGCTGGATGGATAGCTATAGCAAGAAATGCGCGACCATAGGGGTTAGGAAAGGAGGGCGACGACGATTCGTCGGCGATGTGGCACTTGCGGTAAGACCGGACACAATGCGCGCATTTGTTAGGAAAAAGTAGAAATGTCCGATATATACAGTTTTAAATAGTTTGAATGAATTGCTAGCGTTATTGGGTTGGCATGCGCGTTAATTGACCGGAGGTTGGGTGTAGGTGTGCCGCTCGCTTATGTGTGCCGCTCGCTTATGAACTACGTTACTGCAAGCTAGGGTTCGGAAAAAAGTCAAAAGTCATAAGTCAAAGTCATGACTTTTTTAGTCAAGTCAGTCAAAGTCACCAGGGTGACTTGACTTTAACTTTTTGTAAATAACTTGTAACTGACTTAAATGACTTAAAAAGTCACCAAAAAGTCATTTAATGCATAAATTTGCATAAATTTAGTACTAAAGATGCATATAAAAAAGGGTTTTCTTTATTAAAAATGTCACGGGACAAGACCAAGGTTGTACCACGTGCACCACGAAGGCAAAAGAGGAACGTTGTTGTAGCTGGAACTACAACCGTGCGAGGTCCTTATCAAAGGATCGCACCGTGACAAAAAAGGCTAATAAAAATGCTAATAAAAATGCTAATAAAATACTAACGTGGTTTACAAGCGAGCGAGACACACAAGCGAGCGAGACACTTCAAAATCCCATATTAAACGCCGTTTTCGACATCCTTGCTAACTCGCTCAATTCTTAACCAAATTTGATAAAATTTTAAATGCGAGTTTATAACGACGTAGTTAAATTATTGTAATTATTTTAAATTTTATAGCGCTAAACTAAATGCGGCATTTAAAAAACATTTTTTTGCAGGGATTAAATTAGCGTACTTTTTAATACTGCATTCAGTTTAGCGCTATAAAATCTAAGATAATTATAATAATTTAACTACGTCGTTGTAAACTCGCATCTAAAATTTTATCAAATTTGGTTAAGAATTGAGCGAGTTAGCAAGGATGTCGAAAACGGCGTTTAATATGAGATTTTGAAGTGTCTCGCTCGCTTGTGTGTCTCGCTCGCTTGTGAACCACGTTAATAAAAATACTAGTAAAAATACAATTAAATTTTTTTTTATTAACGTGGTTCATCAGTGAGTGGACTATATCAGCGAGTGGGCCACCCAGAAATACATACAAAAAATATCGGTGCACTTTAATCAATTTGCAGTGGAATTTTATAAAAATTTAACTAGTAATTATTAAAAATAATTCTTACGTAAAAATATTTTTTCCAGATTTTTATTATTACCCCTTTAAGGTAATTTACATATTGTACACAGTGTAATACACAGTGTTGCAAACTAGCCTAAAAGGGGTAATACTAAAATTCCGGAAAAATTAATTTTATAATTGTTATAAAGTTACGTGTAACTATTTACATTTTGGTAAAATTTAACTACAAATTAAGCGAGTTATTTAGTTGAAAAAAAACGGCGTTTAATATAAAATTTCGAACTGGCCCACTCGCTGATATGGTCCACTCACTAATGAACCACGTTATTTATTTTTTTAAAAAAGGATAAATATTACCTTTAAAATATAAATTAGGAAAAAGCGAGCTTGAAATCGCGCAGCCGGACAGCCCTCCGAGATAATTCAATTTTGACACCGGAATCGAACTCCTCGCACCCGACTTGACCCAGGATCGATGCCGCATCGGGCGCGCGCCGACGGCGCGGGCCTAGAATCGATAGAAGTCGATTCCGGGCTCGCGGCCAATCGACACGCCTCGACGGTGGATCCCCCCAACGCGCCTCCGGACGCGCGAGGGAATGCCGACACCGACAAAAGACCGGCGCGCGGCCGTCAGGAGGAAAAAGAAGACGAAATCATTGACAAGCTGAAGCCCCTTGTGATTAGTGGAAAGTTGCTGGAAATCCTGCAACTAGTATCGGAATTGACGAAGCTGAAGGTCGACGCGGAAACGGCTCGCAAGCGCGACGCCACCGAGGACGGACCGGTAACCAAAGCGACATTACAGGAATTGAAAGCAGAAATATTTACAAAGGTTAAAAATGCACTAATTGATACCAGAAAGTCCTACGCCTCTGCCCTCGCCACGGACCTACCGGCCCTAGCACCGGACGGAAACGCGCCGAACCGAACGCAATAACAGTACCCGAACACGACGCATCCCCCCCCGCGATTTATACCGTTAAAAGTCGAACGCGAAATAATCGTGGCCGTAAAAGAAGCCCCGGAAGCAATTAAAAACCGATCGCAAATCGACACCTAACGGGCACTAAATAACCAACTCGGTACGGCGGTGCGGGTAACGAGGCGGCTCCAAAACGGAAACGTGGTAATATGCTTTTACGCAAACGCAAACGAATACAAAAAAAGGGACGAATGGGTAAAAAAAGTGTTTGGAAACCAGGCAACGATCCGGGAACGGACATACGACGTGGTAATTAAAGGAGTAAAATAAATAACACTACCGGAAGACCCAAACCAATTTACTCGTAGCTTGAACGCCGAAAACCGAAACGCGGAGGTTAAATCGGTGCACATATAGCCAGCCCGCACCTTTTACGGATACGCTATGGTATTAGTACGAATCGGGTCCGTAGCCGCCGCGGACCAAGCTTGCAAGCAAAGACTGGTAATATAAACGGAACTATTTAAATGCGAGCCGTTTACACCAAACGCTAAAGCCACCTAGTGCTATAATTGCTACAAATGGGGGCATTAACAAAAGTTTTGTAAAAAACCGGGCCGCTGCCCGCATTACGGAAAACCGCAACACCAAAAAAAAGAAAGTTAATGCGACGCCTACCCCTAACATAACAAGGCTACACCCAAATGCGCAAACTGCGGCGAACCGCACCCGGCGTTTAACCGGGGCTGCGAGGTAGCGTAACGGGCGATTGGGAAAGCGAAAAAAGCATACCAGAACCGGCTAAAGAGATTTATATTGGAAGGATTAGCCCCTAAACAAATAAAAGCCACTACCACCTTCCCCATCTTCCAAACGCGTATACCTCCCGGTATCGGAAAACCACCGAACCCTAGCAAAAGGCGCAAACAAAACTCGGATATAAACAACGACTCCCCAATCCGGTCCCCCGGTCGCTAAGGACCCGGCAAACCCCGCAAAAACTCGCAGCTACCTAAGGGCCGGACCGCCACACAACCGCTACTTACAATAAACTACGCCCCCAAAGCGAGCTCCCGGCTAGCCCAACCCCCAACTACGGCAAACGAATAAATTTAAACAAAAGCAGCCGAAGGACAAAGACGAACACCGGCCCCGTTGGAGCCGCCACCCTCATCCGAACCGCTACCGATTAGAGATAGTACAATCCCGTTTAACGCATAAAAACGCCTATTAAAATCCCTATAGTAATAACAATCTTATATTGGAATATGGGAAAAGGAAACGGAAAAGGAGATATACCGCTTTTTAGCAAAAAGGAATACGATATAATAGCTATATAAAAACCGGAGCTAAACCGGTACGGAAACCCGAAAAAACCGGCCGGATGCAATTACGAGCTGGTATACTACCAAATAGATATAAAATCGAACGCAGCACTATACGTCCACTAATAACTAAACCCGGTAACGTAAAAAAGCCGGAACGGATACGATTAGGTAGCAATTACATTACAAACCCTAATAAGGAATATCAACATCTATTTAATATATTTGCCAAACCCCCGGGCACTAGGAGAATAGCATACCCTTTTAACCGAAATCGAAACAATACCGCTTCGGAACCACGCCGTATTAGTAAGGGATTTTAATATGCACCACCCAATATGGGATATGCACAATCGGGAAAACGCTAGGTCCAAGCTACTATTCGCGTTAGCGCACCGGTGGCGGCTTGAATTAACAACGCTTTACGGGGAAATAATAAAAGAAAAGTTCGGCGAACGAAAAAGCATTATCGATTACGCGTAGGTATCCGATATTTTAGCTATCAAATACGAGGGTAAAAACGACGAAATAAAGGGGTCGGACCACTACTTTTAAATGATTTCAATCGATTGCAGAACGGAGCCGCTCCGTAAAAGGAGGGCAGAAAAATGGGTATGGAAAAAGGTTAATACCAACCTTAAAAACGACAAAAGAAAAGCGCTGCAACTGGCTAGATAATACATCGAAATCGAAAATATAAAAACGCTAAACGATATAAACAACCAGGTGGACACATTAATAAACCAACTAACCCAAATCGCTAACGAACTAGCACCGAAACGAAAAACCACAACAAATTTCAAGCTAGCACCGTATTAGAACTTAACGCTTACGAAACTAGCTAAAAAAACGAAACGGTACTAACGCGTATACATACGGCTAAAAATACAAAAAAGCTACGAAGAACTGAAAACAGCCGATAAAACTTTTATTAAAGAAAAAAGGAAGGCCTTTAACGCATATTAGAAGGAGTTTATTAAAGAAGCGTTAAAAAAACAGGATTTAAAGCCTGTTTTTTAAAACATCGAACGATAGGCGAAATTACGGAGCTATAAGAAACGGAACCCAACCAGGTTACCGGACCTAAACCGGTTTAAAGAAAGAAACTAAAGGCTAGCGAATTCCTACGCTAATAAAGCTATAGTTTTAGCAGCCAAATTTTACCTTAACCCGGAAGCGGACCTAATAAACGTCGGGAACATTACGTTCGAAAATTATACCTTTACCAACCTATTCCTAATTAATTACCGAATGGACCCTAAAGGAAACGAAGTACTAGCGGCCCTAAAAAGAACCCGGAATTGGAAAGCCCCGGGAGCGGATAACCTACCGAACGGACTATTAAAAGCGTGCGGGGAATTATGTTAGGAAGTTATATTTAAAATAGCTAACGCTAGCTTCGAACTTAAATACTTTCCAAAACGCTTCCGAAACGCACTGACGGTAATGCTCCTTAAGCCGGGGAAAAATACGGAAAATAGAAAAACAGCAAAGGGGTGGCGACCGATCGCATTCCTTTCGTTTATATCCAAAATTATAAAAGCGATCGTGGGAATACGGATCGCAACCGAGGCGGAAAAAAGAGGACTGTTGCCGGAAGGGCAAATAGGTAACAAAAGGAAACGCAGCACCGAGCTCGCTATTAAACAAATAATAAATACCGTAATAACGGCGTAAAACTACGGCGCTACAACTTCGCTGCTATAGCTCGACCTATTAGGAGCATTCGATAACGTTAACTACACTAAACTTTTCGATATTTTACGAAAATAAAAATTCCCGCTAAAAACAGTTAGGTGGATTAAAAGCTAGCTAATAGGTAGGACGGCCCGGTTCCGGTTCGATAGAAATACGTTTACGCCCATACAAATAATAGCAGAAGTACTACAAAGCTTACCACTTTCACCTATACTATTTATCTTATACATCGCGTCGTTTTACGACAAATTGGAAAAAATACCAAAGATAACGGTGGTCGGCTTCGCCAACGACACCAACCCTATAGCAATAGGGGGAACTACAGCGGAAACGGCCCGGCTGCTAGAACGGGCTTAGGATACGTGCCAAATATAATGTAACAGACTGTGGCCCCCTAAGGGAAAGGGTCACGCCTGTAGGGAAAGGGGATTTCAAAGGTTCAGCGGTTTATTAGTACGAGGCTCGACAAGTGTATAATGATAAGAAACAAAAAAATGATTGCTTGCCTTCCAAACCCCCTTTACAGGAGGTCCTTCGGGCCCTTTTTATATACAGTCCTTCGGCTGCCGTCGGCCTGCCGTCGGCATGCCTTCTTCCCCGCGGCGCCCGTACGGGTCTGGATATGCTCCGTCCCGAATTAACGCTTCGGGGTTTAAATGTGTCATGTAGGGATCCCTCTGTACCAGTGTGTTACAACCCTTTGGATTTGACTCTCCTAAAACAGCACGTCGCATGCGCTACCCTATTGGCTGGCGGATATCGTGCTTGCGGTCGCGTTGGGTTAGCGGGTGCTAATCGCTAAAGCCGTTAGCGGGCGAGGGCGTGAGCGTGGCTGGCTGATATCGCGCCCGCGGGCGCGTTGGGTCGGCGGGTGTTACAATTATCCCCCCTTTAAAAAGGCTGTCCTCGGCCTCCAACCTTCCCTTCCTTTTCCTAGTGCAACGACAAGTCTTCGTGGACTCGCAAGGGCGTTAACCGTCTTTTCCTTCGCCTAGGGGTAGGCGTTGGTTTCTAGTAAAACCCTTGGAAAAGGATAACTAATTTGGCGATCCTTAGGGGTCCTTTCCTTCACTGCTTGGCTCTACGTCCTGGAGCTCACGGATCCTTTAGTCCCTTCGGTTCCGGGCCCTTTGAAAGGCTCGTACTTTCGCAGGGGCGCTTTGGAGGTGCTTCTCCGGCTCCCAGGTGTTATACTCTGCCAGCCAGTCCTTCCATTTGACCAGGTAGTACTTCTTGCCCTTAATGTGGCCCTCGTTTCGCACTTTTTCGACTTCCCATTCTTTTTGGTCGTTTTCGTACTTTGGCATAGGTAGCGGCACCTCGTCTCCTTGCTTTCTGGCAGTATACCGTTTGAGGTACTGCATAGGGAAAACGTCGTGCAAACGGCGGTGGTGCTCGGGAAGTGCTAATCGGTAAGCCTGCTAACCGATGCGTTCGGTGATCCGAAAAGGGCCGATCCATCTAAGTGCTAACTTTTTATTTTTTAACCGCAGATTTTTCGTAGATAACTTTACCAAATCTCCAACTGCGAATTGCATAAGGGTGTGGTTCCTGTTGTAATACTTAGCTGACCGCTTTTATGCTTGCAGTAACGTTTCCTTTAGCTCCTTACGCAGTGCGTGGAGTCGTTCGATGCGGTTTTTCGCTGCGGGTACCCTCCCCTTAAGGATATCGTCCGCGATATTAATCCGCATCTCGCAATCCGATCCGTATAGGAAGTAAAAAGGCGAATGCCTTGTGGTAAAATTCCGGCTGTTGTTATAAGCGTACGCTGCTAGCGGTAACAGTGATGCCCAGGAATTTTCCGAACCGGCGTAGTAATTGCGAAGGTAGTCCTCGATTACACGATTTAGGACTTCCGTTTACCCGTCCGTTTGAGGATAGTAGGCGGTCGATATGCGTTTTTTAATGATTTGGTGCTTGCACACCTCCTCCCAAAAGGCACTAGTAATACGGCTATCCCGGTCGCTAACGATGCTCTTGGAAGTGCCGAACACGCATTCGATACGCTCGAAAAACAGCTTTGCGAATTGCCCAGCGCTTATGTCAGCTCGTATAGGTATAAAAACTACGTATTTGGTTAACCGGCATACGACGACGAGAATCGCGTTAAAGATTTGACCGTTCGCCGTCCTGCTTTTAGGTAGGCCGGTTACCTAATCCAAAGAAATCTCTTTTATAAGCTGCCCGTCTTTTGGCGGCGGTAAGGGTTCAAACTTGCCGTAAGGCTTATAGCGATAAATCGCCTTTTTTTAGCACTAAGGGCACGATGCTACGTATGCAGTAATATCCCTTTTAACCCCATCCCACTAAAAAAAGCGCTAAATTAGATTTAAGGTTTTGGCCACGCCCCAATAACCAGCTCCCGGGAAATCGTAAAACTATTTTAAAATCTCGGTCTTTAAAGCCTCGTTTGTAGGGACGTAAACCTAGCTTCCCCGGAAAATCAACTCGTTACCGTCAGCTAGGTGGAAGCACGATACTCCTCGCTACCGAAGCGTCGTTTTAATATCTCGGTACGGTGCGGTATATTTCACGTCAGGTACTAGCAGGCGGGGCTTTTTAACTTCTGTTAGCCTTTTAAGCAAATTCATGCTCGCCGGATCCCGCTTTTATACGTCCCTAATTTATTTTTTTAGCGGCGTTAGGATCTCCTTAGGGGAGTCCGCTCGTACGCTGCTTTCGAGCTAATCCAAAGCGGTACGTGCCTCCTGGCGAGTGATAGATTGCACTTGCAGGGCATGGATAACCCTTAGGGCGTTTAGATCGTCGGCCAACGTAAGTTGTGCCAAACGCACGCTATCCCGCTCGCTTCGCCGGTTAGAAACCAAGTTTCCGGGGGATCGCTCGTTGCGTGCGCTCTTTGCGCTCACTGGCTGGGGAGGCTTATTGGGCGTTACTCCTTCGGCAGTGTCCTTTGCTGCGTGCGGCTCATGATCCGACACGTCTTGTTTCCGACTTATTTTATTAAATAACGTCGGCAGAAGCTTCTCGATAAGAGTTTCCTATCCTTCCTCCCGACCGTCCATATAGTCCGGTCGGCGAGACGGAGCATCGGCCGGGTTTAAGGACCCTGGCCGGTATTTGATCTCGAAATCGTATGGGGCCAATTGTAATAGCCATCGGGCCTGCCGTTCGTTTAAACGCTCCTACTTCATAAAAGCCTTTAGGTTTTCATGATCCGAAAACACCTCCGTGGCTTGCGCCCCTTCGAGGTAATGTCGCTAATGGCGAAAACTTCCTACTATTGCGAAAAGTTCTTTATCGTACGTAGGGTACCGGATTTCGGCTTTTTTAAACTTTTGGGACCAGTAAGCTATAAGGTGCCACTAGCCGTTATATTTTTGTAACATAATGCTTATTATGGCAAAGTCGGAAGCATCCGTTTCCATCCGTAAAAGTAAAAGCGGGTCGTAATGCTATAGCACTGGTGCAATAATGAAAGCGTTAATTAGGTCTTTAAACGCCTACTGCTGGGGTTCCTGCTAATAGTAGCCTATCTGGCCTGGCTTACGTCCGTTTTTCATCCCGTGCAAAAGGTCGTGCAAAGGTTTCGCTATGCGGGAAAAGCCGTGGATAAACCGTCGGTAAAAGTTGCAAAACCCAACGAAAACTTGGATATCCCTATACGTGCGAGGTGGGTGGTCGATCCATTCGCGGACGACCTGGACTCGCGCGGGATCCATTTTAAGCCCTTCGGTATTCACGATAAAACCTAGGAACTTAAGTTCTTGCTGGAAAAAGGTGCATTTTTTCGGGTTGGCATAAAGCTCGAACGCACGAAGTCGATCCAGAACTAACTCTAAGTAATGCTGGTATTCCTCCTCGCTATTAAAGTAGATGAGGATATCGTCCAGGTAAACGATAACGAAATCGTCCACTAAGCCTCGTAGGGCCCGGTTAATGTAAGTTTGGAACGATGCTAGGGCATTGGTAAGCCCGAAAAGTAGCACAAGGTACTCGTAATGCCCGTACTTGGTGCGGAACGCGGTTTTCCACTCATCACCCTTTTTAATGCGAAGTCGATAATAGGCATTAACGAGGTCGATTTTAGAAAAGCATTTGGCACCGTTTAACCGGTCGAGCATTTCCCCAATAAGCGGAAGTAGTGCTTTATTTTTAATGGTGATATCGTTTAGCCCTCGGTAATTGACGCATAAACGTAGCGTGCCGTCCTTTTTCGGAACGAAAATGACAGGGGCTCCTGCCGGTAACTGTGATTCCCGAATAATGCTTTGTGCGAGGGCATCGGCGAAATACTCTCGAAGGGCTGCGGACTCGGCTGGGGATAAGTGATAAATCTGCTTCTACGGGAGCTCCTTGCCCGGGATTAAATCGATGGCATGGTCGCTATAGCCATGCTTCGGAAGCATTTTTCCTTTGCGGACGTCGAATACGTTGGAGTGGCTCGTTCGGAGGCTTATAGGGACGTTTCCTAAATCCGGCGGTTCGTTCGGAAGGTCCTCGAACGGGTCGTCCTTTTCCGTGCTAATGGAAAGGTTAAAGCGGATAAAGCAAACAAACATACGATCCTTAACTTGGAAGCTCTTTCGGAAGTAATGCGCGGACAGTTGATAAATGCGCGGGCGTTAGTTAAAACGCTAGGTGCTTTCGGCCAGGTGAAAGTCCATAGCCAATTCCTTCATTAATGGCATGCCCATAAGGATAGGGGCGTCTGCCAGGCTTCGTTCGATAGCTAGGAACGGCCGGATAACTTCCACCGCAATGCCGTACTAATTATAAAGGCTTAATCGTAGGTGATAAACACCGTAGGTTTTCACACCTTAATTGCCTGCGGCGGCTAGGGTAAGGGACTAGTGGTCGTACTTAAAACGGTTGCACGGCTGGTATCTTAGGGATTTGCAAAAGGTAATGGAAACTGTATTCACTTCGGCGTGCGTGTTTAGGCCGACCTCGACCTCGACTTTTGGACCGCCGTTGGGAACGCTAACGATCCCTTTGGTGACGAGCGCAGGGGCTGTGCGAATCTGGTCGTCACGGAACGCCGGTGCGGGGATAACCGGGTTCCCCTTTAGTTTTTCTAGCGCTTATCGCTCGGCTCCTCTCCGTCCTCCTCCTTCCTACGCTTTAAGGAGTTGATTTTGGCCTTTCCGTCCGGAAGGGGCTCGCCATTTTTAGGAGGCTTGGTAGCGGAAAAGGGGCTTTTGCAATCCTTCGCCATATGGTTAGGCTTGCCGCACTTCATGCATGCGTTTTCATCCTAGCGCCGTTGGCGTTCGGTGGGTAAAAGCGTCGTGCGTCCGTTGCTTTTGGGGCGTTGGTTGCGCCCTTCCTGTCTGCTTCGGGGTTTGTGTTTCCCGTCTTTGTTCGACTCCTTCTGGTCCTTTTTATGGGAGGGCCTCTGGGAGTTCTTCTTCTCCTCGTACGGGGCGCGGGCGCCCGTACCTAAGGTATCCCAAATAACCTAGGCTATGGCGACGAGGTCCTCCAAAGTCTCTGCCTTGTAGTGCATCCCACGGGTGACTTGGACCTTTAAAACAGGGACTAAACGAACCACGTAGCCGTTGATATCCGCTACCTGCCCTGCGTCGCCGCACATACGTCGGTATCGCGCTGCGAAAACGCTAGGGTCTTCGTTGTTTTTTTGCATAAGTTGTTGCAAATCGTTGGTGGCCCTAAAGAGTGAGGAGTTTTTTCGCAATGTGGTGCTGCGGAACCACCGCATAAATTTACGCCAATGTAGGCCTAAAATGGGGTTGGCTTTGCGCGAGCCGTTGTAGGCGGAGTTAAGGTCGCTGTCGAAAGTTCCGACGGCGGTTGCAATGCGTGATTTGGCCGTAGTAAAGCCGTTAAGGTTGGCTTCGAACAGTAGGTCGAGTTTGCTTTCCCAGTGGTCGAAGTCCTGTATTAAGCTTGGAAGCTTTAGTTCGGGCATTTTCCATAGGATTTTGTGGCTGCCTTTATCCTTATCGTACGAAGGAAAGGTGTCGTCTTCCTCGTCGGTTTCCCTTGCTGGTGAGTGGTGTGATGGTGCCCCAGATGTCGATTGGCTGCCGGGCTTGCCTGACGGGCGGTTGACCTCCTGGCTATGCTGTTAAGGGGCCGAAATTCGAGTACGTTGCTGGGGCTGAAGGTGATCCGGATCGTCCGAATCGTTTGGGAGGCTAAGGGCTTCGCGAACTGCCTTTCGTTCCATTAGGGCTTTTTGGAATTGTGATAGGAGCTTGGTAGGGACGTAATCGCGCGAGATATAGTAGGCAAGCTGTGAGCGGGTGTAGGAAGCAACGCTGTGGATGCTGAACTCGGGGTAACCGCGAGGGTTATCGGGAGTAGGTTGCTCGCGTCCTGGGGGCAGGGTGGACGTTCCTATCCCTGGACCCTCGTTCTGGCCTGGATCCTCGTTTTGGCTTGAATCCTCGTTCTGGCCTGGGTTGTCGATTTTAACGAACTTTTTAAGGTCGAACATCGTGGCTGATAAGTGCTAAAGGTCTAAGCAGGAGAAGCAATCGAGTTGTAACAAATTGTGGCCCCCTAAAGGAAAGGGTCACGCCTATAGGGAAAGGGGATCTCAGAGGTTCAGCGATTTATTAGTGCGAGGCTCGACAAGTATATAATGATAAGAAATAGAAAAATGATTGCTTGCCCTCCAAACCCCTTTTACAGGAGGTCTTTCGGGCCCTTTTTATACACAGTCCTTCGGCTGCCGTCGGCCTGCCGTCGGCATGCCTTCTTCCCCGCGGCGCCCGTACGGGTCTGGATATGCTCCGTCCCGAATCAACGCTTCGGGGTTTAGATGTGTCATGTAAGGATCCCTTTGTACCAGCGTGTTACAACCCCTTGGATCTGACTCTCCTAAAACAGCACGTCGCATGCGCTACCCTATTAGCTGGCGGATATCGTGCTTGCGGTCGCGTTGGGTTAGCGGGTGCTAATCGCCAAAGCCGTTGGCGGGCGAAGGCGTGAGCGTGGCTGGCTGATATCGCGCCCGCGGGCGCGTTGGGTCGGCGGGTGTTACATATAAGCAAAAAAAATAAAAATGACGTTTAACGCGGCTAAAACCGAGCTACTCCATTTTATTAAAACCCTAAACCGGACCCGGGTCCGCACCGGAAACATATAGGTGCAACCAACGCTATCGGCGAGATTCCTAGGAGTTTGGCTAGACCATAAGCTAAATTTTAACGCTTATACCAAATAGGCAAAGGGCAAATAAGAAAAATAGTAGCTTGCGGTAATAAAACTCGCGGCGGTAACGTAAGGAAGCAGCTTTGCACGCGCGAGGTAGTTGTACGCGGTCGTGTGCCGCAATGCATTAGCTTATAAAGCGATAGCTTACCACCTACTAACGGAACCCCGAAATCGGCCCCGGGGCGCAGTTAAAAAAATAGCGAAAAAATAAAGAGCATATTTTAAAATGGTGGCTGGAGCTTATAAAGTAACCTCGTTAGCACATTTCGAAATAAAAACCTACGTACCGCCTTTAGATTTATATTTAAACGAAAAAGTTATAAATACGGAAAATAAATAGGAAGAAACCGGGATAACGTAGCGCATTAACGAAATGATAGCGAAAGTAGCAGACCGTTTTTAGAAATTCGGTTACAAAAAACGAAAAAGAAGGCCCTACCCCTAAAGCGGATAAGCGAAAAGAGAGTGGGCAATACGATGGGACCGGCCCGAAATAGCGCTAAAACCGAGACGAGCACCCGCCCCTTACGGAAAGGATTGGAAATCCAAATATAAACACGTAAAGCGCTGGAACCTTAACGTAACAATGGAATGGAAGTTAAAAATAGCTAATACGATAGCAATAGCGAAAAAAGCGAACCGGTATAAAACCGCGTACCTAGCGGACAACCCCCTATTTACGGAAGAGATGGTTAAATACTACGAAAGGATGCTAAAAGCATACAGCTCGGTAGCAATCCAAATTAAAACGGAAAAATTAGGGCTAAATTCGTTCTTATTTAACAAAGGCGTACCCGACGCGGCGACGCCATTGTGCGAATGTGGCAGCGGATAAAGGGAAATAGCGTAATACGTATTAACCTAATGCGCCCGATGGGATAAATAGCGGGAAAGTACCGGGTTAACGCAAGTAGATAGCCGGAAAGCGTACTTTAAATTGTGGGAAATAAAAGGCACACCGTTTAAGGAAATGGCACGTATAATATTTCGCATAGGAAGATTATTAAATTTTAAAGCGGCTAAAAAGGCAAAAAAAAAACGCATAAGGAAAAAAGAGGAAAAGCAACGCTACCGAGCCGAAAACGAACCGAATTAAAAAAGATTATAAAAAAGCAAACGAAAGCATTATACCCGAAAAGCGAAAAAGAAAAGAAAACTACGCAGATACCGACGCTACGCAACCGAGTCGCTATAGGGGGAAAACCGAAGAAATTATTAAGGGGGGTTGGCAGGAGGACGACGACGGAGGCTATTATCGTTTATATTCCGCTTTATTTTATTAAAAACGTCCTCCCGGCATTCCGATAATATTTTATTAAAAACGTCCTCGGTAACGTTTTGCCGAAAGGAAACCTGAAAAATACCGTGGAGTTAGCGGATTGGAAGCGGATAGCAAAAGCGAAAAGACAAACACCTACCCGTATTTTGGCCCGTTTAAGAGCTAGCTTTTCCATCCGAGTGCGATTTTCCGTGCTCCATTTAGCAACAATCCTTTCGGCCTAGCCCGATATAGCTTGGCCCGGGGGCACTATGTTACCGGAAGGGGAGCGGACCATACCCGAACCATTAGAGGCAGCTATAGCAGCGAAAGCATTTCCAAAACTGGCAAGGAACGAGCGGCTAAACCCGGCGCCGGAAGGAATACCGGACCGCTTAAGGATGTTTTTCGAAATACGGCAATACCCGGCGATCGCATGCTTTAAACCGGTGTGGCGAGTTTGGAAGGAAAAGAAATGTTAGGATAGGATAGATAGCGGCCCGGAATAAAGGCGGTATATATTTTGGTAGCAGCATGGATATCCGCAAACGCAGTATCGCGGTTCGCACTGGTTTTAGGCAGGGATTGCATATAGCGATGGTGGGTACGAAGAATAGCGGTAACCTGGTTTTTAAAACTAGTGGGAGGCTACTGTAAGGAGGCACGTCGCGATAGAGAGGGTCGCCACAGAGGAGGGTCTCAGCCTCCCTGGTGGGGCTGCGCCCTGTGGAGGCCTGAGACACCCAGGCACGTGACGGGGCCCAAGGGGCCATGCTACTTAGGCGGCTTGGTTGAGGCAATCCGACGATTGCTACAACCAAGCTGAAGTTGTCGTATCTACCCTATAGCAATATAGGACTTCTACCCCCTGATTACCGTCTAGCATTATCGTGATCACCTCGTACAGGCCTTCGGCTTACCCCGTGACAGCTACCGCGACGGGAACGAGACGTTAGCGACGAAATCGCGAGCGGATATTAAAAGGGAGCGACTAATTTAAACGTAAGTACCACGCGATTGAGTGCAGCCCATATAGGTGAAGCCTTTGGTAGCTGGAATTACCATATCAGCAAAACCGGAAACGGAGCGGAAAAAAGCAGGATAAGGAGCGTTATATATAAGCTTTGTAGTAGCATTAGCGTATAGCACCGGCACCGTTGATGCCGTTAGCGAAACGCTGAAGATAGCCAACGTACATTTTATACGAGGGATTGGGAAATTAGAGAGGCGGAATAGGAAAAATAGCGGGGCGGCAAACATACACCATATCGTTGTAAGAGACGCAGTTATCGGGGACCTTAACCGCCGGCAAGTACTTTAATTAATTGTATAGGCGGTAGGGCTGGGAGGAAAAGAGGAAGTTAGTAACAAGATAGGGAGAGGAACGGAGCAGAGCCGCACCCACAGCTTTAACACGAGGGTCCTAAACGCCGTCGCCCGAGCCGCCGTCGCTTGAGCCGCTGCCGTCGTTTTCGTCCGCAGACGGAGGGCGATTGCGAGGACGACTGCTACCGCTACCACCACCACTACCATTGCTATTAGCTGCAGCGGCGGGAACGGCGCGGCCACCGCCCGTGGCTCCGCTGCCGGGATTGCTACCGCGACCGCTACCACTACCACCGCGGGGAGATTTGGGAGCTTTATTTTTGGGAGCTATGTTGCAGGAGAATAGGAAACGGAGGGGAAACGAGGCGCAAGCGAGCAGGAACTTAGATGTAGGTAGGAGAAGAGGAAGCGCGGGTAGAAGGGTAGGACCGGAAGCGGTGGTGAAAAAAGAGCGAAAGGGAGAGAGGAAGGAAGGAAAGAGGGCTTTTTGTAGCTGGGAGAAGGAAGGCCGGTGGAGACCCGGATCCGGAGGGAAACAAAGGGAAGTTACTATTAGAAACCATAACGCACGACAACGCAGCAACAAAAAAAAGTTACCCAAATGACGCGATCTAAAAAGAGGGAGGCAACCAATAGAAAGATTAGATGCAAGCTACAAAGGCGGACCCGAACCGTACGCGGAGCCACGGCCCCGGAAGCGGGCATTTATTAAAAGCTGAATTACCTAAAGTTACGAAGCAAAACGCTAGACCCGGAGGGCCCGCCCGCGGCTGGGACCCGGAGTAGAGCCGGGCTAACTTACGCGAAGAAGCTATATTAGGGCGCTATAATACGAGTACTAATACAAACATTCCGCTACGAGGGCGAGACCCGATACCAAAGCGTTGCCCCGGTTGGGACCCGGAGCGGAGCCGGGCTAATTTACGCGGAAAAGCTACACTAGGACGCTATAATACGAGTACCAACACAGCCGTTTCGCCACGAGGGCGAGACCCGGTACCGAGACGCTGCCCCGGCGCAACACACCTTTATTCCCTTACGTACTTTCCTTTTGTTCCACTGATTACAAGGACGCTTCCACGACGGAACCTTTACGAGCAGTCGCATGAAGACAAGCAGACGGTACCACTGTTTAACATAGCAGGACCGTATACGAAGAGCAGACATGGTTTTTACTCCCAGGCTCCGGAGCGGGGGCGACACGCACCCGAGCACCCGAGGACGAGTTCAAGGGTTTTTACATGTAAATACTACATACTAGAGGCACCGAGGTCTTATATAGACATAACGGTAGTATGAATATATATAAAATATAAATTAGCTTATTTCATTTTCCGAATCGCTATTTTCACTAAAAAATTCTTTATTTTGTTAGTATTTTTTTTTGCAAAACCGACAAATCAGCTATATTCCAGCTTTTTAATAACGTGGTTCACCACCGAGTGGATCAAACCACCGAGTGGATCACCGACACGCGTCCACGCGTTAATTGAACTTCATCCACGAATATCTCCACGACAAATAATGGTGAACACAAGCGACGAAAGCAGGATCATTTTGGCCCTTTAAGCTATCAATTCGGATCCAAAGTTAAGCATCCGGGGTGCCGCCAAAATCTACGCGGTCAACTATTCGACTCTCGTCCGGCGCAAAAGCGGCCAACCTGCTCGACGCGACAGCAAGCCCAACTTTCGGAAATTGACGGAATCCGAAGAGGAGGCGCTTGTTAAGTACATACTCGAGCTGGATTCTCGCGCATTTCCTCCCCGGCCTTTTGGTGTTGAAGATATGGCCAACCGACTGCTCGCTAAACGCGACGCGCGCACCGTCGGAACCAACTGGGTCGCGAAGTTCGTCAAACGCCGCCCAGAGCTCGGTACGCGCTGGATTCGAAAGTACGATTACCAGAGGGCCAAATGCGAAGATCCTAAGCTCGTTTTTGCGTGGTTCGACTTTGTGCGGAATACTGTGGCCAAATATGGCATCCTGGATGACGATATCTACAACTTCGACGAAACCGGCTTCTTTATGGGCATGATTGCCGCCGTTATGGTCATTACAATATCGGAAGGCCGTGGCAAAGCAAAGCTGGTCCAACCTGGCAACCGGGAATGGGCTACAGTTATTTAAAGGGTTAATTGTTGCGGTTGGGCGATTTCCCTTTTTATTATCGTCAAAGGGCAGTACCACTTAGCTAATTGGTATTTGGAAACCGACCTCCCACGCAATTGGGTTATCGCAACAAATTCTAACGGGTGGACTACGAACGAGCTCGGCCTGGAATGGATTTAGCATTTCGACAAACACATTGCGTCGCGCACGAAGGGCCCTTATCGTTTGTTAGTGCTGGACGGACACGAAAGCCACTACTCGACGGATTTCGAGCTTTATTGCTAAAAACATAACATTATTACGCTTTGCATGTTTCCGCATTCGTTTCACTTCCTTTAGCCGCTTGACGTTAGGTGCTTTAGCCCAATGAAAAAGGCGTACGGTCGACAAATCGAAAACCTAATGAGGTCGCACGTTAACCACGTGACTAAGGTCGAGTTCCTTTCCGCGTTTAAAGCGGCATTCTTTGACTTTATGACCGAAGGAAATATCCGAAAAGGCTTTCGAGGGGCTGGCTTTGCTCCTTTTAATCCGGATTCGGTTTTGGAAAAGCTGGATGTGAGGTTACGGATTCCAACTCCTTTAAGGACGCCTTTAAACGACCCCGAACCTTGGACCTCCAAAACGCCCCGGACGGCCAGGGAAGCAACTTCGCAATCCGAACATATTAAAATTCGGATTTCCAATCACCAAGGCAGCTTTCCAACTCCTATTCATACGGTTATGGACCAAATTGCAAAGGGGGCGAAAGCGATAATGCATAAGGTAGCCCTTCTCCAAACCGAGGTATCTACGTTTAAAAAGGCGAACGAAGTACTAAACAAACGCCGGAGGGCCAAAAAAACACGTGTCCGATTTGGAAGGTCATTTACCATCGACGAAATACGAAATGTTTTGGACCAGCAGGAGCTAAATGGATAGTTACAGTAAGAAATGCGCGACCATAGGGGTTAGGAAAAGAGGGCGACGACAACTTGTCGGCGATGTAGCACTTGCGGCAAAACCGGACATAATACGCGCACCTGTTAGGAAGAAGTAGAAATGTCCGATGTATATAGTTCCGAATAGTTTAAATGGATTCCAGGTGTTATTGGGTTAGCATGCGAATCGATTGTCCGGAGGTCGCGTGTCGGTGATCCACTCGGTGGTTTGATCCACTCGGTGGTGAACCACGTTAATAATATTTTACGGCTTGTTTTCGAAGTTTATTACGGCTCGGGGTTATAATATTAGTAGCAGTAAAAAATAAACCTTTTATTACAGCCGACGTGGCCAGAATCGATTATTTGTTTATTTATTTATTTAT
>JNVV01000066.1:56009-68798 GCA_000733355.1 Falciphora oryzae
TTCTCTCTCTCCCTCTCTCTCTCTTTACAAAAGGTTGGGCAAAGATAAGCCACACGTGGCAGCAAAGTCTGCATTGGAGGACAGAAAGGACGGCGATAAAGCCAAACGTCCACTCAATCCTAAGGAATCAGGCGGAACAGCGTCTGCCCAGCAGTCGATTAACGTTAAGGTTAAGGGCATGAAGCCCGAGGGCGAATCGGCCAGGTTGGAGGAAACCCCGGCTCCCGCAACTCCCGCGGAACCCGACCACAAGCCGATAAAAAAAGTTGCCTCGGCCGAGCCACCATCTAGCAGGGCTGGAGGAATCGGGGCCGGGCGTAAGGGGGGCAGGCCCAAAAGGAAGGGGAAACCTGCGAACCTGTATAAGGGACTGTTCGAGGCCAACACCAAAATGGACCTGACTCCGCCAATGGTAGAGATCGTCGACCTGCGCCAGGGTATCCAAGGCGGCGAGCAAAGGTGGCTGGAGCCGATGTTGTGCCTGATTTGCAGCAACACAATCGTTTAGCGGTTAGGCATTTCGTGTCGGCTGCCAAGACGACTTGCTCGACCCTCGCCGCCTCTCCTTATTGCGTTCTCTTTTTTCTTCACCAAGCCTCGACTTCGTTTGCCAGCCGAGCTAACCACGATGCGATTTCCACGCAAAGTGCGATTAGCAGCCACGATGCCCAGCCAGCCGAATACAGGAGGAGGGCCCATCCATCTCGAAGTGTTAAGCGACGTGGAGTAAAAAGAAGCCAACCGTCGAGACCGAGTTGCAGACAGGTGGCGTCCAAGGTGCTAACTATAGCTCCGTCGTAGCCACTACGACGCCTCCTGGACCACCGACCCTCCGGCGCAGGGCCCGACAACAACTAATCCACCTCCTGATCCCTCGCCGACGGAAACTACATCAAGGACCACATCCACCTCGGGTACAACGACCTCGGATACAACGCCCAGCGATACCACGACGTCGACATTTACTGATACTACGACGACCTCACCGACGATTATAACGTCTACCTCCACTTCGTCTACGTCGACTACAACAGGCAGCGGAGGCGGAGGAGGAGGTTAAGGAGGCGGTGGTGGATCCGGAGGTGGAGGATCTAGGGGGTAAAGGGGATGGCTCTGGAGGTGGCGGTTCCAGCGGAGGAGGGGGCGGCTCGAAAGGAGGAGGCGGCTCTGGAGGAGGCGATGGTTCCGGTAGCCGCTCTGGTAGAGGCGCAGGCAATGGCACCGGCGACGGCAGCGGCAGTGGATCAGGAGGTGGCTCAGGAACTAGCCAGGATTCCGACGACGGCCCGGACGTGATCCAGGAGATTTTCAACAGCGTCCTTCTGCCTCTTGAGTCCGGTGTGCTCCCCGAGGACATGATCGACTCCCTACGCCAATCAGGCAAGCAATCCTCGACCAATGTCCACTCCGAGCCCTTCCCTCTCCGCATGAGCGCAATCGAAATGCTAACCACACTGGTTTTGCGCCTCCTCAACAAACAGCTCTCAGCGACAGCGTGATCACCCTGCTATCCACAACCATCACGCTCCCTCCCCGCAGGACCGAGGCGCAGGCACTTGTGCTACCGACGCGCGACGACATCCCACCAACGACCACGAGCGCGCCCCGCCCGAGGATGACGTCGACACCAGACTCTACCCGCCCAGCTGGCGGTGTTGGACCGCGCCCTCCCTCGGCTGGTGGCCTGCCGAGCGCGTCGGCGCCGGCGATGCTACTGACGGCCGTGCTGCCACTTGCCGTCTTCGTATTTGCCTATATGGTTGATTGGATGCTCTGTTTACTGACACACATTGACAAATGTCTAGAAATTTTCCAGATCACGAATAATATTTTGCGAACGATAATCAAAACACTGGTTTGTCGGGCTCGCACACCGTCCCGGGCGCAGGGAGCTTGCCTTCGGAAAAATAGGCCCCAATGGCGCCCTCAGAGCACGCCGATCTTTCGGCGACCGAGCTGTGCTGTTTTTGGAAGAAGAGAATAGAGGGTTAGCGTTTAAACATGGCCATTAGGTATTTTTTTTTTCTTTCTAATTCGTATGCAAATAGGTACCAGGCAGGTGGGCAGCACTCACCCCGAACCCATTCCTTTGGAGCAGCACGCTGCCTTCGAACCCGGTGCTGACGTTTTTGGCCGAAACGAGCGGCGTGACCGGGTCCCAGGTCGGGTTGACGACCAGGACCGGGTACTTTGTCCTGACGCGGAAATCGCCATTGTACCTCTCGCGCGCGCCGCCGAGCCGCCAGCGCGCGCACGGCATCGTGATGCTGCCGTGGATAGACCCGTTGCCCATGAGGCGCGACAGCGACGCGACGCGCTCGATGGCCGGCATCGCGTCCTCGAGGGTTCGGATGGCCGCCCGCGTGGCCGGGTCCTTGTCGCCGCAGCGGATCCCCTGGAGCGCCTCGTTGCTAACGACGCCCGCGAATGCAGCCGTGAGCTCGTCGCGCCAGGCCCCGAAGCTGGCCACGTCGACGTTGGTGCCGTCGCCGTCGCTCGGCTCGCCGTCGTTGCCGCCGCCGTCCCACCGCAGCAGCGCGTCCAGCCCCGCTGCCATCTTGGGGAAGAAGCCCGGGACGTAGAGGGTCGAGAAGACGAGTCCCTTGAGGCTGCTATAGTCCACCACGGCCGCGGGGGCCGAGGCGTAGTTGACGAGCGACTGCGGCAGCGGCAGCGGGCTGTGCTTGAGCCGGTCGAAGAGGCCGTAGATGTCCTTCTCGATCTGGGCCGCCGTCGCGGCGCCGTTGTTGCGGCCGGCTAGGGCGCACCGCGCGGGGCCGGCCTTCACACACTCGGCCAGGATCCGGCGGAAGGATTCGTCGGTGCCCGACATCCACTCCGTGTCAATACTAGCACTTTCGTGTAAGTCACTGCAACCACAAGAAAACCCTCCTCCTCGTCTGGGGAGAGAGTGTGAGAGAGGGCGACTCACAGGTTATGGTAGTACTCGTGGGGATTCAGGACGCCGTCGATGACCATGCGACCGATCCTGTCCGGGAACATGGCCGCGAGCGTTGCGCCCAGCACGGTGCCGTACGAGATGCCGTAGAAGTTTACGAGCTCGCCCTGGCCCAGCGCGTCGACGATGCGCATGATGTCCCTGGCCACGAAGGCGGTGCCCACGAAGCCCGCCGTCGTCTCGGCCGTTTTGTTGGCGCAGGCGTCGGCGAAAACCTTGGCCGTCGCCCAGGCGCGCCCCGGCTGCACGTCGGACGAATCCATGTAAGGGCCCCCGGACGCGGACATGCCGGAGAGGGTGGCAAGGGCGCGGTCGAGGTCGCTGCCGTAGCACGAGAAGGGGAGGTACTTGAGACTCGTGCCTCTGTCGGTCATCCCCCACGGCACGGGTTCCGGTTAGTAGAATATTCCCATATTTCCTAGATACCCAGAAAAAATAAAGGCAGCAAGTACCTCGGGTTAAAGCCAATCAGATCATGCGCGCCGCCTATGAGGCTGAAGTTGGAAACGCAGCAGCATGTCAGCCAGGATCGGTTCATCAGTCTCCCATATGCCTCGGTCGGGCAGGAGCTATCATCATCTTACTTGCGGTAAAACCGTGCAGAAGCGACCAGGGACCTCAGGCCCTCGGATCCGGGTCCGCCAAAGTTGAACAGCACGCTCCCCTTGGCGGGCTGCGTCGCCGCCTGGACCCTGACCAGTTCGAGGGTGTGGGTCGCGGCGGCGTTGGGGCTGGGCGGCGCCGTGTAGTCGAGGGGCACAACCAGCTCCGCGCAGTTGATGGGCAGGTCCGCGGCCTGGACCAGGTCCGGGTCGCAGTCGCCCCAGACTATGGTGCCGGCGCCGGTGCCGTTACCATTGCCCTGGGTCACCGCCGCCCGAGAGACTACACGGTGGCGGTAGTAGGGCACAGGGGCGGCGAAGGCGTCGACCTCCGTGACAAGCACGGGGAGCAGCGCAGCGAGGGCAACGATGGTGATCATGGTGCCGGGGGTGCGTGGGTTGTGAAATGGCCAGAGATGCACCGGGGTTGCTCGCTTGGTCTGGGATGGGATCGTGAGGCCGATAGAGCCAAAGTGGGAGTGGTTCTTCTGCCTGGGAGCGGGCGAATATTTTATAGCACGGCATGCGGACTTCCTCAAAAGGAACTCGGGATGTTAGATGACCCATGGTCGGGGCTGGTCGGAACAAGTCGATAGGCCTGCCAGCCGAGGTAGATCCTCATGGATGCCTTCCCAATATCCCCGCAAGCGATGTCACCCGCACAAGTCTGCCTTGCGGCCGTGAACTAAGCCGTCATTTCCCAAAAATACAACCAAAACCAGCCAAGCATCACTTGACCAGCCCGTAGACAGGCTCAGCCACGCATCGAGATATCGCATGAGCGGGTATGGCGTAGACATCTTTGCGCGCTTAAAAAAGAAAGGCTCCTTGGTGCTATTTGGCGGATTCCGGCCTACGTCTCGCCATGAGGTGTCACCGTAGTCGGGCTTGTTTTCGGTGGGCTGTGCAGGAATATTGGAGGGCCTCACTGTTGCGCGACCGTAAGCACGTATGCTGACGTGCCTGGTGCCCCCTTACGATGTACGCGGGTTCCGGTTCAGGGGTGCGACAGATACGCGTGTTCGTACGTCCCGGCAGGAGGACCTTGCAGGTACGGCGGGCGTATTTGGCCCTCCCTCTTAACGGTTTCAACCACGCGGCTCCTTGGCGTCATCCTGATCACTTGGAGCGGCTATGAGACTATGCGACGGCCGGATTTGCGATTAAATTCCAGTGGTATGCACTTGCTCCTTTTTTTCTTATTTTACCTTCCTCTTCTCGAGGCCCCTAGTCCGACGCCTCATCGTAATGAGCTGAGAGGAACCCCCCACGCAGAACGCACGTGGGCAAAGCGCCAAACAATGGGTGCAAGCGCCAAAGAAGCGATGAAAAAAAATTATTCTACG
This sequence comes from Falciphora oryzae, assembly GCA_000733355.1. Classification (NCBI taxonomy): domain Eukaryota; kingdom Fungi; phylum Ascomycota; class Sordariomycetes; order Magnaporthales; family Magnaporthaceae; genus Falciphora; species Falciphora oryzae. The sequence continues at coordinate 60,917 of JNVV01000066.1, forward strand.
GCACGCTGCCTGATCGGCCGGCCGATCGGTCGCACAACAATTCCAGTCTCGGGTGCCAGGCCGCTCTGCAGTCCGAGAACTGGGAAGGACTGTGGGCAGCGAGCGGCAAGCCGGTGACCGGCAAAACCTCACTTTGGTCGGGGGGCTGTAGCCACTGAGCCATGGGGAATGGCGCGTGTGGCCTGACTGGTAGGTCCTTGGTAGCTGCGCCGAGGCAGGGGGCTGGATGGGCGGAGTTCTCGATTGGAAATCGGTTGGCGGGACGCAAAGAAGTTTCGGGCGTAGAGGAAAGGGGGGGCGGCGCATCCGGCTGGCAGTCAGGAAACATGGTAGAGATGCATCCTAGACGGAACAGGAGTCAGCATTGCACGTAGTAGAGTTGGACACGCCGGCACGAAGGGAGGAAGAAAGACAGCCAGCTACCATTCGTGGTTCAGTTCTTTATCATCCGTACGCTCCCCTAGCGCCGCCGCCTCCAGCGCCTGGGTGATGCGCCCCTCGTGGCCCATGTCGCGCAGGCAGCGCACGGCCGCCTGGCGCGCCGCGCGCGGCGAGACGGCCGAGATGGCGACCGTGATGAGCGGCCATATGATGTATCGCGCGCCCGGCGAGCCGCAGCCGCCGCCGGGCGCGGCGGAACGCGGCACGCTGGCGAGCACGTCGTCGCAGAGCCGGGTGCCGTTGGCCATGGCGCCGGCCCGCAGCGAGACCACGTCCAGCTGCGCGGCGTCGCGGGCCGTCAGCCGCGCGGTCGACAGCCACACCAGCTCGTTGAGGTAGAGGCGCATGAGGCGCAAGGACGCCCAGTACCGCGTCGCGCGGGCCGTCTGGTAGTGGTGCACGTAGCCCGGGTACGTGGACGTTGACGCGGACGCGGGCGCGGGCGGACAGGGGCGCGTCTCGAAGAGCCAGCCGTCCTCGAGCAGCGGGACGAGGCCGAGGATCTCGGCGTCCAGCTCGACGGCCTCCTCGATGACGCGGCGCGCGACGGTGGGGCGCGGGCTGACCCGCTGCGCCACGACGCGCAGGTTGGCGATGCGGTCGATCAGCGGCGCCATGCGCATGCTGTGGTCGCCGGCCGCGTAGAAGGGGCGGGCTTCGGCTTGCAGCTCGCACATCTCGGCGGGGATGGCCATGAGGCGCTGGCTGCAGCTCGTGCGGATGTTGGTCGTGGCCTGGAAGAAGAGCTGGCGGCCGAGCCGGGTCTCCCACTGTGTCCTCCCGCGGAGGCGCAGCAGGCTGAGGCTGCCCATCGTGTGCGCCGTCCAGCCGTCCGGGGAGAGCGTGCCGACGTGGACGGTCGCCTCGAAGAGGCCGAGGAGGAGGACGGCGATGAGTGTGCTGTCGAGCGTCGCCTCGGTCGGTGAGGAGAGCGCCGCGTTGGTCTTGGCGAGGGCATCGGCATAGTGCAGCCGCGCGGCGGGCAGGATATCATCGTTGCCACGGCGTAGGGAGAGGCTCGCCAGGGCAGCTGCACTGACCGCCGTCGAAAGGGCAACCGTCGGCGTGCTGCTCTGGTAGAAGTCGGAAAGATAGACAAAGGGGGACGTGGGGACGTAGCAGATCATAAAATAGCACAGTGCCGTTAGTTCGCTCGGCGGGGCCAGCGTCGATCGCGTCAGCTGGGATGGGCTGCCAGCCGACACCCTCGCCGTGTCGGCAGTCGCCCCCGTTTCCGGCCCCTGGTGCTGTGGCTGCCGTTGCTTCTCGCGGAAGAAAGGAGGAGGCGTGCCACCCTTCTTCTGGTGGACCTTCCGCGCCGCCGTCTTGCTCTCGTCTCTGACCCAGAGCTCCGTCGGGTCGCGGTACCCGACACACAGGATGCCTTTCCGCAGGCATTGGGTGCAGCTTGGCCGTCCGTGGTCGCACTAGGCCGCAAACGTGAGAAAGAGGGAACGGTGCTGCCTCGCCGAGTACGCAATCTGCCCACACTTACCCTCAACCTCCCTTTCCTACAGGCTCGACACGCGTCAGAGGGTCGTCCTGAGAATACCATGCTGGACCGTCACGGAGCTACGGGTTTACACTCTCTTTGATACTTGTTTGGGAAACGTTGTTCGATCTCGAGCCTTTCGTGGCGGCCAGAAGTTCGAATGAGGCCACGCCTTTTGGCCCTTGCGGCATGTCCCTAGGCAGCAGGTTTGAAGGCGGGTATTCCATAGAGATACTGTACTGAGTAGCACTCGAATCTCTCATACCGGCCGGAGTCGCCAGAGAGCGTATGTACAGCGGACTGCATTAGCTTTCGGATGGCGTCGCCGTTCGACGTTGTGGGGATTTGAGCCTGCATTAGCGTCGAAATGACCGCCTAAATAGGCATAGTGGCTGCTGGCCTCACTTGCCGCTGTGCCTTGAAAACGGTCTGACAGTGGGGCAACACCGACCGGGGGTCCCAGTCTTGAATGACACCAGGGGCCTTAGCCGGACGCTAAAACGAAGCCCTATTCCTAGTGCGGCTCTGTAGCACCGCTCGTGCTCGGCTGCCTAGAAAGCCCCTCCCTGCCATCCATCCCCCGGACCATCCACGGAGTCACCAAGTCCAGCAGACAACTGCGTCACCTCAAACTGTGCCGCTCTCCTTGCCGCGCAGGGCCCCGACCCATCTCGTCCCGGATCGCTGTGACAGCAGCGCCGGCCAGAGTGACCAGGCCCAGCTTTCCACCGCCCAAATCCCCCCGGCCGAGCCTCTCTCCGAACCCGCTCGCGCCCGGCTCTTGCGTGGGCCGTTGCACACGTAGCCCCGCCCCCAGGTAAAGCCCCGTTACCACCATTTCCACCAAGGTGGACAGGAAGAACTCCGCGACGACGGCGCCCGCCGCCTCGTTCCCGGGCGTGAGCACCGCAGCGTGGGCGAAGCAGCTGAGCAGCGAGTAGATGATGCGGACGAGGAGGAACGGAAGCGAGATGGCGAGGGCGTAGAGCAGCGGCGCCTCGCCTCGGCCCGTTTTGCGCCTGCCCACAAAGCCGCCGATTACTAGCAGCATAAGCAGCACGAAAACGACGGTGAACAGAATCACGCCGGCCTGCACGGTGCCTTGGCTCGTAATGTTGGCGGGCGTGTCGGCACTCGTGGCGCCCACGATGCAAAGGATCAAGGCGATGGCTGTGGGCGTTTGGACCGCCTTAAGGACAACGTAGGAGAAGATGACGTTCCATGGCTTTTTAAGGATTGCGTGGTATCTGGAGACGTGGGCGGCGGCTCCAGAGGTCAGCTTCGTTGTTGCACGTGGTTGGCACGCGAAAGAACGTGCCAGGCATCACCAGAGCGATGGGGTTGCGGCGGCGTTGAACTCACATTCGAGAGACGAGGCCCAGGGACGCGAGAAGAAGAGGCGAAAGACCCAGGAAGGACGTGATCTCGGCGATCGTGATCGCCGTCTGAGTCGGGTTTGTGATTGTCGATAAGGTCGCGCCGGCATAGACGATGCGGATGGCAGAGAAGATGCACAGGAAGATCCAGCCCGAGTTTCTCGATAGGCCGTGCCGAAAGGCAACGACAAGGCTAGGGAGAAGAGCGCCTGCGTAGAACATGAGGATCACGATGGCGATGCCGTCGGTAGTGGTGATTTGACTCATTGCTGCGGAGATGACAAGGCGTTCTTCTCTCGTTCCAACTTTGAGAGGTATGTATGGCTTCTAGGATGAGAATCTAGCTTCTTGGTCAGGATATGGAGATCCTAGCGGCCCAGACGGGCGCTTTATATAAGAAGGTTTGCAGGTGCGATCAGGGGCATTGATAGTTCAACCGTTTGGCCTGCATGGTCCCTGGCTGAAATTACCGGGAAGAGGTCGGGGGTGGGCTCGGGAGCATTACGATTGGACGTACAGAGGAGCCTCCTTGCGTATCACCGGGACACGTAACTGAATGAGGCGGTTCGACGGGACGAATCGGCTTGGCCTGCGTGCACCAAGGACACGACGGGTTTGGTTGTTGCAAGCCTTGTAGGGAGGGTGTGCCCGCTCTCCTTAGCGTCGATATGCCCCCCTAATTAGGCAAGCGCCGTAATAGCCCCAGTCAGCAGCCATATCTGCATATACTCCTCCCAGGTTGGCGCAATCCCCCGAAATACCGAAAACGACCTTCGCGTTGGCAGATCCGCGGCATGGCATCTATTCGTTCCAGGGAACACACGAACAGTAATAGCTGAGGCGTTCCCGTCCTCTCGATATAACGAACCAGATGTCCACGCCACTGACTACCCATTTCACTTCTTCCTATCTATCACAACAAAGTCAACATCTCCTGCCCAAACGAATTCGTCCTCAAAACGGAGCTAAACGCACGTAGCGGCATCGCCATCCTCGACATTGCGATCTCCGTGCCCTCCCTCATCCTCGCCGTCATCATCTATCTCCAACATGGGTTCGGCCGCGTCTCGAGGTGCGTCTACCTTCTCGTCCTCTATGTCGTGCGCATTGCCGGCGCGGTGTGCACACTCCTCATTTACAACAACCCGACACATGGCTTGATCGGAGCGGCCACGATCCTCGAGATCGTCGGCCTCTCCCCTCTCCTGCTAGCTACGCTTGGCATGCTGTCCAGACTGTGAGCACCCTCTTTGGCGCCTCCAGTCTAGCCCCCATGCTAACCGTGGATCAATGCCAACGGCTCCCCGACCTTCATCATCAAAACAGTTCCGAATCATGCATCTCTTTATCTCTAGGTCGTCTACGAGCGGTCCGGCCTGCCGCTCATCCTATTCCAGTACTCCGATATTACAAAGGCCATTTACAGCTTGCAAACTATGCTCGATATCGCCGCGCCACCGGGCGTTTTCGCTATAAAGAACGGCGTCCGCAATATGCGGCGCTGGGATACCGAAATCCCCGTTACCCGCCGCGAAAGGCCCGAGCTGCAGATCCTAAGCTGCTACGACGAGTATCCGCCGCATACCGCCTTTAACGTCGACGGCTTCCTGGTCGGCTACGGCTGCATTGCGCCCGTGCCCCTGCTCGAAATGATCGAAGCCGGCAAAAAGAAGGATTACGCTAAGGCCCGCGAGGTGCACGATCGTTTGCTGCTCATTACCAAAAACGTTTACCACCGCGGCTCGCATATGGAGGGCACCGTCGCGCTTAAGCACGCCCTGGTGGCCAGGGGCATTTTGGAGCATGCTACCGTAAGGTCGCCGCTGCTGCCGCTGCCTGACGGTGCCGAGAGCGAGATCCACGCCGCAATCCAGTCGGCGAGCTCGAAGAAGGTGGCATAGCGTGGCTGTTCAGATAGAGTTTCAGACATCCTTTCGTCGCTGGAGCGAATATCATGTGTTTACGCTTTCGGAGAAACGACTGACTTTTGTTTGCATGTACGCTTTTTATACAGTGACTGGATCTGTAGGGGTGATTCGGCTATCTTAGGGTGATGCTACTTATCGATTCACTTCGAGCTCCTGAGATGAATTTCTATTCATGGAGGAACAAGGGGGTCACACTTTTGATATAAAAGTCATGCAACCACTCGCTACCGGCTACAGACACCAACATCCCGCAAACGAGCGCGACAAAGGGCCGGAGTCTTCTGGGTCTATATACACGAATATGGAGTGGCAGAACTCCGAGCGGCGTCCGATGCTTTGTAACGTCAGAAAGCATCCGTGACGTAGACATAGGCCGCCAAACTTGTTCGAGGCCTGATCGGCCTTGTAGTGGCCGCTCCTTTGTAACACCTGCTGTGCTCTCGCCACCGAGGCTTCATAAACCTCCAGTCTGACCGTGAATAGTTCACGCAGCCAGGCGAGTTGCACCATGTGATATTCCGGAAGGCGGAGTCCTTGGTGATCTCGCCGTACGAGTCCGGGTCGAGGGCGGCGCACCACTCGTACATCCAGGTGTCGAAGTTCCGAGAAATACGAACCTTCGACCCCCAGTTGACCATAATGCATGTGACACCGCCGTTTGAGCCACGTGGACACTGGCCAAGTAGCACGTATCTAGTCAAAACTTCCTCCGAACTAGATGCCGAAGACCAGGATCTGTGAAGTTCGGCAAAGAGCTGTGTCTCTGGCCCTGAGCCGGGTGCCGGGCAACTGCTCCGCCGCCACCACGCCGGGACACCTTCGGTTGGAAGAAGGTTTGAGCCCTCGTACTCGACGCACCCGCACTTTCGGGGGTCGATGCAACGCAGCTCGGGGAGGTCGCCGGGTGTTCTGGGAGGTACAATGTGCCTCCCCACGTCCTGGCGCATTTCCGCGAACCGATCTCGGAGATGCTGCGCCGTCGGCTTCTGGTCCGACGGTACTCGTATGTTTGTGTACCAGTTCCAGTTCAGGTCTCTTTCGCCATTGTCATGTGCTGTTTCTACCAACACGGGTTTGGAGCCGCAACACGTGGTTTCGTGGCTTGGATGGCTGCACGACGCTAGAACCTTGTCAACACCGGCATCTCCAGATAACGGCCGCGGCGGCGCCAGTCGTCCGATACTGGGACCAAGCTCCTCGAGGCCAACAGTCTTGTGCTCGCAGATCCGCAGCCGACCCTCGTGCGCGATGCACATCCTCTTCTCGGCCCTGTCGGCATTAATAACTCTGCGCTGCGCCGGGGAGAAGAGCCAGGCCTGGTGCTCCAGACCGCACCAGTCGCAGTAGAGATAGGTGTTGAATGCGGCGGCGCACCTCTCCTCGAAGTCGGGCTGGGCGGCCGCTGAGACGCAATCGCTGCAGAGATTCGGCAGCCTCTTGTAGATGCTCGCCAGAGACTCGTCTCGTCCCGGTGCTGGCCGCACTGGCCTCGTCAGCTGCCCTCCGAAGTTGAAGAAGAGGCCCGAGGTGTGGCGCAGACGCGAGCGGGCTTCGATGTCCAGGAACTGGACGATGCGGCTGAGGATGGCTGGTGGGAGACGGTACATGGGGCTGCGTGCCTTGTTGTGGAGGAGGGCTGCCACGAGGGGATCCAGCCTGGCGATGGTGGAGGTACTGGGTGCTCCAGCTGCTTCTCCGCTGGTGGACTGGTGTCTGTCCCGCTGTGGATCGCGCGTTCTTACTGCCTCTTCATACGTCGGCGGGACTTCGGGTTCTGCTGCATTAGGTGGTGCCCTTGGAAGTTCCCGCCCACAGTGGGACGATATGCTGTGTTCGTTGCCCATTGTGCCCGGCGGTCTGAGCTAGTTATTGGAGGCAGAGAAGTTGTGGGCGTGGCAGGTTGGCTTCCAGCGGTGAGTGCTGACGAAGAGGGAAGGGGGAAGAGCGGCAGCCAGCTTAGCGTATAATGTATTCGGCCATTATGCTTTCTCCGAAAGTCACGCGAGAACAGTGGGTATGAACGAAGGCGTTTGTGGCAAAGTTAGCCGCGGAGGCTTATACAGAGCGTGAAGGTAATTCGCCGCCTTCAAAAGACTATTAGCTTGCTACGAGAAGCAGAAGGGCCTGCGTGGGCCGCTAGCTACCTATCTTTACTACCAGTACAAGCGAGGAAAGTAATTAATATAAACACGACCATGGATGCAATGAAAAAACAGTGCGTCGAAAACGAGAATAAGTGGGTGCTGCTATGGAGTTGGAGTGCGATATCTGCATTTGTCGCGTACAAGGCCCCTCGATGGCTCGAACGCACAAGTATTCGTCGGTGCCCATGCGCTGCGCACATGACGCCGGCCATCGGAAATGCTCGAGGAATAGTGAGAGAGGCCACAGGCCGCCGTGGATGTCGTAGTGGTTGGCTACAAACTCAAAAGCGGTGTCAGGCGGAGCTTGGTAGATGGAAACTTCTGTGGCGTCAGGGGCATCCGCGCGCGATGGAGTTCTGGCACCCAGCGTCCTGCAGGCTTCGGATACAGCTAGATCCAATCCCGCCCCTGCGAAGAGCGACCACGGGTGTGTCCCAGGTGTGTCACCGCGATCGACGGAAGAGAGTTAGCAAAATGACAGTGCTAAATGGACTAATCACA
>JNVV01000066.1:68948-97256 GCA_000733355.1 Falciphora oryzae
CATACCCTTGGTCTGGAATGGATGTGGCTGGTGTGTGTAAGGTCGAAGAGGCCATGTGTGGCCTCGTAGGCGCCCCATTCAATCTGAGCTTGGTCTGGGACATGCAGTGGCACTGGTAGTGGCCTCGCCGAGACTCTAAGGCAATGTGCAGTGACAACAGGCACACGAGCGCCATGCACCATCGTCGGATGCTGGTGGGCGCAGTCTGGAGGCCGAGGGCGAATCCGAAGACATCTCTCTCTTCAGTTTGATGGAGCCCCTGAGCTGGTCTGGCAAATGGTCAGCCTGCGTATCAACGCCGGACGCCAACGACCTGCCAATATCGAAAGAAGCCACAGGGGATGCAGGGTACAGATGGAACGTGGTTAAACATACCTCGGTTTGGCGTGGATGTGCGTCATTAACGCAGCCGTGTGACTAGGTCTGCGAGCGAGGAGGCAGTTGTGCGATTGGGTCGACGCCAGCGACGCTGGGATCGGGAGGGCCACCAGAGCAACGAAGACAGCCTAGTGAAGGCAGAGGCAAAAGTTATCCGTGGGAAAAGAGTAGCTGATGGTTCGCAGAAAAAGAAATGCGAGAAGACGAATTGCGCAGCGAAGAATCGGGCGTACTGCCGACCACGACCAAACATGAACAGCACACAACACACGTACCTCGAGGAGCTGGTAATGGAGATGGGCTCCCAGTTCCGAGATGCTGGACCGCGCTTGCACACACACTTGCTGGTGGAGTCGGCCGGTTCGAGTTCGTTTGGCTGAGTTGTCCGATCGAGCCGTGTTGCTGTCCTGGCCGAGGAGTCGAGCCCGAGTGGGAGTCCCAGCGATTGGATGGGAGGCCGCGACAGTTGAGATGTTATGCTGGTGCGTTTCTGCGTTAGCCCTAGCCACCTTAACGGCAGCCAGGTTTCCAGATGGCCCCACGAGGAGGTGCAGAATCCGGCTTCGCCATCCGTTCCCCTCCCCAAGGGAACCCCCCTAACGTTGGCGGGTAAAAATGATGTAAATCAAAAATAAAAAAAAACACAGACCAAAACACAGACGACGGCGAGCTCGAAAAACGAAAAAAAAGACGAAAAAAGAAAGTGGCCGAAGCCCTCAATGCAGGTCATACCTGCCAACACCACAACACTCTACCTCGCTCCTTAGTCGGAGCCACCACTCTCCTCGCGGAGGAGCACCCTGTGCCGGGCAGTGTTCAGGGGGCCCGGCTCGGCCGAGGTTCTGGTCAGGGCTGCAGCGGCGGCGGGCTGCGGCGGCGACGACGGCTGGGCTGGGCTGGGCTGGGCTGGGCCGGCGGCGGGCAGCAGTCCCGTCTCCAAGTCGATGTGGATGGCTATATCGGGCTGGTGGGCACGGCGAAACTTGATCAAAAGCTCGAAGGTCGGCTCCAAGATCCACCTGGCGTCTTCCCGGAAGCCGACGAGGACGACGCGGATAAAGTCGACGACGAGGGTCCAGTGACAGAAGACGAAGAAGAGGCGGAAGGGGGCCAGGAAGAGCAAACCCAGGATGGTCGAAACCCAGACGCGGCACCAAGCGGACGGGGTCCTGGGCGCCTGGCCCCCCCAGGGCTCCGGCACCACCTCGCGCCACCAGGCCGCCACCTGGCGCCACCAGGCCACCATCTTGTCGCCAAGACCGGCGTCTTTGAGGGCCCGGGCGTAGGGCGACACGAGGAGGAAGGCCAAAACGACCACCAGAAAACTGCCAAAGGCAGGCCAGTTCTCGAACATCTTGTCCGAGGCGGGGAGGCGTGTGTGTGTGTATGTATGTGTGTGTGTGTGTGTGTGTGTGTGTGTGTATGTGTGTGCGATCTGGTCAAGTTTGTAGTTAGCAGTACACCCAATGATCACTTTGCGCCAAAGTCGGAAGAAGAAAAGTTCACGAAAGTCTTGGAGATTTGCTGGTAGTTTTGGTGCTGCGGGCCAGAGATTGTTCGTGCCTTCCATCGCCGAATATGCAGTACTTTCCTCTTTTGTTCACGATCCGTAGGGAACACACCATGCCACCTTCCTTCCCATCGCCACCTTTCCTTCCACATTTGGCCGGCTTCACAGTGAGATGGGCCGGCTACTGTAGACCTTACGGCCGTCCAGGGGCCGATCCACAGGTCCGCCCTTTCCCACCGGCCTGGAGCGCCATCGCAACCACACCAAACACGGCAAGCGGTACCCCGAGATGCAGGAGCGGCGTTTGATGCATCGACAAGGCGGGCCGGGCCACCTATGCAGCGCCCACGCCCTAGCATCTGAGGTCCAGGCCACTGCTCCACACAGGGCGGGCTGCAGGAGTAGGAGGGCGGCAGGACGTGAGTTGGAATCCTGCATTTCCCAAACCCACCTCACATGCAGAAAGATGTGGAAGTTGTGATTTATTCCTTGATATTCCTCCACGCAAGCACAACCGGACCACATTCGTTGTCCTGCTTGCGGATCATCAAGCATCTGTTTGGCCGGCAGTTGAGTTTGCCGCAGTAGCAACCGGCAGCCTGGCTGAGTTGGATCTGGTCCTCGCGATGCCTTTGCGTAATTTGTCGGAATAGGCCTCTTACCCGAGCCGGCTGCTAGGGCCTCTTCTTGGGTGACGGCTGCGCGAATGGCCGCCGGTTCGGCCGTCCAAGTGCTATTACGATGCTCCACGGGCGCCATTGTTATCCTAGCTTCGGATAGCCGCGATGGGCGTTGTGGCGCGTGGAGTGATAGGAGATACGGGCCTGGTGATGGCGGCAAGTGCGGTTAGCAGGATGTCCAGCGCAAACAGGAGAGAATTGAGGAGGCTCACAGGAAATGTGATAACTTGCGGCTGATGCAGGGGTGAGGAACAGAGGGTTGCTTTGTTTTGCTTCCAGTAGAGGAGGACCATGAGCCGTAGTGTTGCACACCCGGCAGCCCGCAATATCGCCAATGGCAGTGCCCCTAAGGCACTCGGCGAGAGTGTGATCGGTTCCGAAGCCCCCGTAGCATCCCTCCGGCTCGGGAAGGTTTTCCGTTCGCGGCCCATACCCAAACCACGGCTGATGTTTTGCTCTCATCGGCGACAAGCCTGGCGAGGGAGAACTCGTTTGGCAGCCGCATGACGCCAGACACCCAGTGCCCCCTGGCCCGAAGTCGAGCGGCGATGCCGGAGCGGCGTCCGTGACCGAGTAGCCGGTAGCCTCGGGGTGGTTGGTCTTGTCTAGGTTGAGGGCTCGCTGACGCTGGTTAGCAGAGCGTCCAGGGCGAACAAGAGGTGTAAGGAAGCTTGTAATATATTTAAGGAAAAAGCAATGTGTTGGAGCACGGCTGGGAAGTGCTGGAACGCTATATCAGTAGCGGCTGCGATCTCCGGAGTACTTATAGTATCCGCCGCTTTGTGACGCATGGTAGATGTGACGGACTTGCGGCGGATGGATGTTCTATGCTTGACAGCAGTTTACTGGCACGTCAGCGAATGCCCCCAACGCAAACCGGAATCAGTGACTGACCAGACGAGCAGATACAATCTTTTTTTTTCATTGTTTCCCACCGCGGCTCCAGAATGTACGGAGGCAAGAGAAAGGATGCAAAGGACACGAACAAAGGAGATGCTCCGGCACCTGGTCGTCGCCTTTGTTTGGTCAGCCGCGGTGGTCTCGCTGGCGGTCAAGCTGGACAAAGGGAATCGTCGTTGAGCTGGAAAGGTTCGACATTCTAACCGCTTCGTCATTGGGTTCAGCGGCTCGTATCTCGTAGGGGGTGGCCGACTTGATAGGAGCTTTGGAGCCGTTGTTGCGCTGCGAGCTTGGCATTTTTGGGCTCGTCGTGCTGCCAGTCGCTGATGTTTGGTTCGGGGCGTAGATATTGTCAAGCGTCCATTGCCGCCCATATCTCGGATCCTACGAGCCCAGAGCCCGGGGAAAGGGCAGGAACGCGCGAGGTGGTCGGAGGCTGTCTTGGACGCGGCAGTCTTGGCCTGCCCACACTAGCGGTGGGCATGTTGGGCCTCTTGCCAGCAGAAAGCCGCGGAATTCGGCGATCTCAAGGGCTCAGGGGACGGCCACTGAGGCCTTCTTGGCCACGGAGGCTTGGCCAGGGGCTTTGCTGCGGAGGCTTGGTCGCGGAGGTTATTGACCTGCCACACTCGTGGCGGCGGGCATTTTCGACCGGTGCCGCGGAGGCCACCTTGGCTGTATGATACGTTTCTTGGCCGCGCACACTCGTGCCAGCAGGAAGCCCCGAGGGTGACGTGTCTTCGAAGCGCATCCAAGCTGTTCTGTTGTAAACCTGGGCGCTGGTGTCCGGTGCTCGGCAGGGAAGATGAAAGTCAAGCGGCTGCAAGCGATGCGTGGGAGCTCATTCGGTGGTGGGCGGTAGATAATTGGGTGCGTGGCGTGGTGTCAGCTGTCTTGATCCGTTTGCGGCTCGAGGCTCTCGGCTGGGGGCGGGCTGTCTCAGAGGCCCGAAGACCCCAGGTGGTTGCAGTAAATAACAATATTCTGAACTGACCGCAGGGGCTCAATGCTGAAGCTGTGGTTTCTACTCAACTGACGTGTATCCGTGCCCGCGCCAGCGACTGTCGTTCCAGCTCTCTAGCCGACCTCGTGGTGCGGTGCTGGCACGGGTCTCCCCTGACGTCGCATCTGTTTTGGCGGCTACCATGCCTCGCCCACCAAGAGTCGGCTAGGTAACGCACCCAGCGAGACTTGCGAGACTTGCACCGACAAACCAGCTTCGTATTGGTTTCAACAGACAGGACCCATGCCGTGTGGCAGCAAACAAAATGCTTGGCTCTTGCTATGCTGCATGGAGCTGGAGAATCTCAGCCAAGGTCACGGCAATGCCGGTGCTCCCGATCCATGAAGAGGACCTGCCGCTATCCGTGATCCTAATTGCAGGAGAAGCTGATGCTGGGTCAGCGCATAAATGCCTCGAAAGAAACGAGCGAGGAAATCATCGAGATGGGCCAGGTGTACGAAGAGATGGGTGATACCCAGGGGATGCCAGGATCGCCGCCAGGACACCAGACTGGGATTCTAGCCGCAGTGGACAGAAACATGGTCGAAACATCCGAGGAAGCCGAAGGAAAGTAAAGTCGATAAAGGAGATGGAATGTAATGTGCCACCGTACATGGCAGTAAAACAGCAGGCTATAAAGCAAGCCCAGTGGACATGCATTTGCCCCCGTGCTGGTCCTGTGGCCAAGGCGTGAGGGACCTGCACTAATTAAGCACTGCAGCTGCAGCCGTGCCCATCCCTAAGCATAGCTAATTTTGCGCGGGAAAGGCCCTTACCACCAAAGCAGGTTCTCGGCCGGCCTTGTAACACTGCGATATGCGAAGATATCTTGATATTATATTATACAAATAGGACCGGTGATGCCGGTAACCTTTAGGGCAACCCGCAATCCAGGGGAAAAGGGGGTGCCGTAGCGTTTTCCAAACGCATTTTAACCACCTTATTTCCTGCAAAGGATGACACCCATCGTACTAACGTTAGATCCCAGCTTTGGTTTAAAAGCTTCCGAAGGAGCCTCCGGCGGAGTACGGCGTCGAAAGCCCCTTGCACATCCATGGTAACGAGGGCGGCCGGTTATGCTTTTGGAAAGCCCGTTCCACCTCGTGGGTCACGCATGCCGTTAAGTCGATAGCGGCTTTTTTCGGGGTAGCCCCGGCGTGTTACGGGGCTATAAGCCCGTGTTGTAGTGCGAGGGACGCCATCCGCGAAGCCACCAGCCGCTCCAGCCCTTTCCCTAAGCACGGAAGCAAAGCTATCGGGCGGTAGGATTTCGAGTCCGTTATATCCGTTTTGTTCGGCTTTTTCAGCATAACCACCTCCGCTGTGCGGAAAGGGCCCGGGTGGTGCCCGGCCTTAAGGCAGGCTTCGAAAAGGGCCCTAACGTATTCCCCTATTGCCGGCCATGCCACTGTAAGCAGCCTAACCGTTAGGGAGTCGACGCCCGGGGCCGTGTTTGCCGTGCCAACGGTGCACTTCCGGCATTCCTCCAGGGGGACGTGGGGGTAGGGGACGTGGGAGAGGAGGGGAAAAGAAGGGAAAGGGGCACCTGTGCCGGTGCTGCCGTCGTTAATACCTTTTTGGCCCTGTTTGGGCCCTATTAGGTATTGCGAATTCCGCAACGGGGACGGTATAATCGGACGCGCTGGCGCGCGGGGGGGCCGGTGCGGCAGCGACGCGTTCCTCCGAGCCGGTAGGCCGGCAAAGAAAGTGCGCGCTACCCCGTCAGCCGAAAGGGGGGCTGTTGGCAACGGCATGTTGCCGTCGCCAGCGCCGTTGGCGGGCGTGGTTGTTGGTGTTGGGTCGCTGATTGGCAGGCGTTAAGGAAATGTAAGCAGTTTGGCAGTGTGCACTAACAGCGCAATGCTAAGATTCAATGAATTCGAGGAAGGTGGATTGGGGTGCTGAGGAGCGGCTGCAGGACGCCATTGTCGCCGCTCGGCCAGGGAAGGAAAGGCGCGAGGAGATGGTCCGCAGACACGGTGTGTGAGGTGACTCGAGACGATGCCGGGCCCGTTTTGTCCCAAGCGTTGGGCTTCGACTTGGGCTTTGCTGCCCAACGCGAAAGTTTGCTAGCGGGGGTCAAGTGTGTGTGCCTTCTTCATTGTGTGTGGCAAGGCTACCTACGGGCTTTCCTGCTCATCAAATGTGCCTGTACAGTTTCTTGACATCGATGACCGAGACAAAGGTGGGTTGCAGTACCCGCTCTTGCTGACAGCTCGCCAGGGGCGGGGAATGACTAGTGTTGCACAGCGTAACGAGAATGAATTGATCTGATTGGATTGATTGATTGATTTGTTTGATTGATGATGCTCTATGCCCGCTGGGACAGATGTCCCGCCAATTTTGCCTGCAGCGCGTCCTGCCCAACACGTCCGTGCACTTAACTAATCAATTCCTGCACCGCATGCAACACACCCCCTCAGGGATCGCCCTTTCGGCGGTTCCTGCCTTTAAATCCCGGTAGGGGATAAAGTCAGGCCTTCCAACGTCACGTGATAGTCGTAATTGGGGGGGTAGGATCTGTATCGGCCGCCTCCATAAGGGCTTTTAGGCCGGCCTCACCTCCTAGGAGTGCGTCTTCTTTCTTTTCCAAATCGATCTCCGTTTCTTCTGCCAGCGAGATTTGCAGGGAAACGTCGACAAATCTTAACTGCTGTAGAAATCCCTCCCATTTTGCCTTGGTGAGGGGTTTGGTCAACCCATCCGCTAGTTGGGAGTCCGTTGGGACGTATTCGACGGTTACCCTACCGGCCTGTACTTTTTATCGCACCCAGCAATTGTGTATATCAATGTGCTTAAACCGAAAGTTTAAACGGGCTTTTCCCGGCGTAAGCATTCGGATTATCGACGTGTTGTTATACAAAATCCGGGTAGTTTAGGATTTTAAGGTAGTAAGTTTCAGCTTTTTGGGTATTGAAAGGGATAGCTCCTGCAGGAGTCGGTTGATGAAAATGCCCTTTTTTGCGCTTTAAAAGACGGCCAGGAGCTCCGCTTCGCACGTAAACGTAGCCATTGTAGGCTGCTTGTTGGCTTTCCAGCCGACAATCCCTTTACAAAGCTTAACTACGTATCTTTGTAAATTAGCCCGATCGAGTTTGTTGTTTCCGTACGAGGCGTTTATATACACCATTAGGCCCTTTTCACCACCAAACGATAGCCCGAAATTCCGGCTACTAAATAGGTAGTGCAATACTCGGTCAGCTGCTTCGTGGTAGGCTAGAAAAAGGTTGGTGTTGAAACGGTTTAGTCGTAATACATTAAAGGCGATATCCGGCTGGGTTGTGACTGCAGCATATAGGAGCGAGCTTATTTTGCGCTAATACCTTTGTATTTCGCTCGCCGATGCCCGTATTTCCGTTGGGATTAGCTTTACGACCGTTATAAAAGTAGCCGGGGGCAGAGAAGGGGCCGCGGAATCGGCTAGCTTGGAGATTTTATCGATATAGCCGGCTTAAAAAAGGTATATCCGCCTTTTTTGCTTTTCCTTTAGGATTTGCATCCTTAGGAACTATTGTAATGGGTGGCCGCTGGTTATTTTGTATTTTTGCTTAAGACCTTAAATAGCTTACATGGCGGATTCGCGCCAATTTTGGGGAAAAACAACCAGGAGATCGTTTACGTAAACCAGGTTTATTATTTGATTTTTAACGAAAACATACGGTTCGTTTTTTAAAGTTTGGAAGCCGAATTTTTGCAACCTGCCGCTTAGGTTTTGTTGCTAAAGTAAAGGAGATTCGCGCAAGCCGTATAGCGCTTTCCTAAGGCGATAAACCTTACCGTTTTTCCGGAATCCATTTAGCATCCTTATGTATACCGTTTTCTTAAAAGGTGCGTGGACGAAGGCGTTGGTAATATCGTATTAGAGGATTTCCTAATCGTACTTTGTTGCGAACGTTAGCATAATTTTAAAGGAACGCGCAACTAGGGTAAACGCGTAGGTTATCTTTCCCGATGCGATTTGTTATTGATTTCCCCGAACAACGAGGCGTGCTTTGCATTTTTGGAATTTCCCGTGCTTATCGAATTTGTGCACGAATATCTATATGCAATCGAACAGCTGTTGCCTATTTTTTTCCACTTTATTTACCACGTTCCACGAGCGCATTTTATAGTAACTTTTTATATGGGCTCGTTGTGCTTTTCGGTGAAAGCGTTCCAGTGGGTAATTATTTAACTGCCACTGGTTTTTTAGCAGATTGGGGGCGTCGCGTCGGTGCAAACGGCCCCGCGATGCCCGCTTGAAATTTTTTTCGTTCGATAGTGTTTGTGGCAGCTGGTTTGGGTGCTGTAAACGCCCTGTCCGTGCTTTGCGCGCTATCGACGCTTTGATTTCTAAACGCCCGTCCATTTTGCCCGCACCCCCTAAAACCCGGCCCGTTTCGAAGGCTGCTATCCACTTTTGGGGTGCCGCTTTGGCTAAAGTTTCCCGGGTCCCTAACACCCCTTCGGGCATAATTAGGGCGGCAAACGCGCTGGGAAATTAAATTGGAGTATTATTGGGACTCGGATAAGCTTATTTGGCTTAACTGGCCAAAAGGTAATCAGTTTCTAGCGCGTTATTACAATCCCAACCCTTTTGGATATGCTTTATAGGGGCCCACGTTTAAATATCTCGCTTCAACCCTACTTCTAATCCTAAATTTGCCCACCACATTCCGGTAGCGTTTAGCTTTATAAGCTGGTTTTCCGGCTCGGGGTTTGGACCTAAAACTAAGCTTATTTTTCCACTTGCATTTACAAATGTATTTTGAAAACGTGTAGTAATTTTTTCCGATATTAGGGCAACTTTTTGGGACGTACCTTTGGCATAGTTTTCAGGTTTTCCAAAATAGAAATTGGATTCGTCAAATAGTACGTCTTTAACGCGTATAACCTTCTTTAACCCAAGCGCTTAAACCCTGTAGATATTAACAGAATCGTATCCAACTAAAAAGCCGATTATCGCCTTCGAGTTGGTTTTATCCTTTACTTTTTTTATAAGCCTCCCCGTTGCGGTTAGGATATAAACCTTGCAACCGTAAGTACGTAAATGCGTTTGGCGCGGCTGTTTCGCGGCCGTTGCGTGTCCATTACGGTTCGCTAGATAGCTTATAAAACGCTCGTATAGGGACTGCTAATTAAACCATTGTGCCGGCAGCTTGTTATGCAAATATATAGCTGCGGAAGCTGTTTCGGTTTAAAGGTTTCGAGGAAGGTTGGCGTGCAATAACATGGCGCGCGTTTTTTCAGCTAGCAAGCCTCCCATGCGCTTGGCGGCGCCGTTTTAAGCCTAGGTATACGGTGCGGAGGGCTTAGGCTTGATTCCGTTTTCTTTAAAGCCCTTTTCCTAAAGTTTGGTGGTAAACTCGTTATCGGAGCGGATTCGTTTGATTTTTATTCCATAGAGTGTTGGATCATAATTCCAGCATAATTGCATCATTATTCTGGCGCATGCACTTGAGGGATCTGGAGGCCTGGAGGGCCTGGGAGGCCCTGGCCTACGGGGTCCGTAGGACCCCGTGACATGGAAGGCCAAGCTCTACAGGCAATGTATATAAGGGCTTGGTTGCCCTCCCTCTCTGGCAGATAGATCCCTTTCCTCTTCGTGCACAATAGATTATGATTCCTCTGATATAAGGGATCATTGTTCACCCTGTTTTGGAGATCTCCGAGCCCACAGGAGTACATACTCCTACCAACATAGAGATTATATAATAAGGCCTTAAAGTCCCTGTAGCACCGCTAAAGCTCGCTCGTTAACTTTTCCACAAAAAAGTAGGTCCAAGCATACCCGCTCCAATCGTCGTGGAAATGTATCCAGTATTTAAAGCCCTGTAAATCTTTTCGAAAGTATCTATAATCCACCGAAATAAAGTTTTTAGGCTTTGTCCAACTCTTTCCGGGCATTCGATTTATAACCTGCTTTATTTTAGCATAGGCGCACTCTTCGCATTTGGCTATTAGAGGACCTTTTAGCCTAAGTCCGGCTGTATTTTGGGTCGCTTTCGCAAGCACGTTAGGCCCCGGGTGGCCGAACCGGAGGTGCTAAAAAGTCCCGTCCCTTGGGGGACTTTAACGGTAGTGCCGAAAGTTTTACTGTTTTGCCGGTGGATCGTTGGGTTGTTTATCCGCTGCTAAGGCGCTTTGATCCTCCCTTTGACCTTTTGCAATGTAGTTATATTCGATAACGAATTGATTGTGCTTGTTGGGAGTGATAGCGAGGAGCTGATCGTCGTTGTTTTTAAGTGCAGGTGGGTTCCGTTTTGTATCCTACCACCAGCCTTTCCGCATTAGGCATACGAGAGAGATTACGTTGCAAGCGAACCTTTCGATTAAAACCGCATTACGTAACCGGATTTGGTTTGATCCAAATCCCGTTAAAGTTACCAAGGTCACCTTTCCGTAGCTAGTGACCTGGAGCTTTTTTAAGCCTATTTGCACGTAATTTCCGGCCGTGGCGTACCGAAAATTCCGGAACCGGTTTGGGTCGTTGAAAATGTGGATGGTGGCCCCGGAGTCGAGGATCGTGGACCGGTGGAGTGGGTAATCGCTTACGTTAAAAACAGCGCGGTAGGTTGCTTCGTTTATTGTGATCGTTAGAGCGTTTAGGACGATTCCCACTTGTTGGATTAGTTAATTTTTGGTTTCAATTTCCTTTATATGGTTCGCTTAACGTGGTTCACAAGCGAGCCGCGCACACAAGCGAGTCGCGCACTTCAAAATCCTATACTAAACGCAGTTTTCGACATCCTTGCTAACTCGACCAATTTTGATCCAAATTCGATGCAATTTTATACATAACGTTTTAACTATATACTTGATTTTATGTAATTATCTTCAATTTTATAACCCTAACCCGGGTGAGATATTAAGAAAATTCGCTAATTTAACTCCTGTATTTTTAATATCTCACCCGGGTTAGGGTTATAAAATTGAAGATAATTACATAAAATCAAGTATATAGTTAAAACGTTATGTATAAAATTGCATCGAATAAATAACGACATTTATGAAGAGCCCGTTGCGAGCTTGAAATCGCGCAGCCGGACAGCCTTTCGAGATAATTCAATTTTGACACCGGAATCGAACTCCTCGCACCCGACTTGACCCAGGATCGATGCCGCATCGGGTGCGCGCCGACGGCGCGGGCCTAGAATCGATGGAAGTCGATTCCGGGCTCGCGGCCAATCGACACGCCTCGACGGTGGATCCCCCCAACGCGCCTCCGAACGCGCGAAGGAATGCCGACACCGACAAAAAACCGGCGCGCGGCCGTTAAAAGGAAAAAAAAAACGAAATTATTAACAAACTAAAACCCTTTATAATCAGTAGAAAGTTGCTGGAAATCCTGCAACTAATGTCGGAACTAACGAAGCTAAAAGTCGACGCGAAAACGGCTCGCAAACGCGACGCCACCAAAGACGGACCGGTAACCAAAACGATACTACAGGAATTGAAAGCAGAAATACTTACAAAGGTTAAAAATGCACTAATTGATACCAGAAAGTCTTACGCCTCTGCCCTCGCCACGGACCTACCGGCTTTAGCACCGGACGGAAACGCGCCGAACCGAACGCAACAATAATACCCGAACACAACGCATCCCCCCCCGCGATTTATACCGTTAAAAGTCGAACGCGAAATAATCGTAGCCGTAAAAGAAGCCCCGAAAGCAATTAAAAACCGATCGCAAATCGACACCCAGCGGGTACTAAATAACCAACTCGGTACGGCGGTGCGGGTAACGAAACGGCTCTAAAGCGGAAACGTAATAGTATACTTTTACGCAAACGCAAACGAATACAAGAAAAGGGACGAATAGGTAAAAAAGGTGTTTGAAAACCAGGTAACGATCCGGGAACGGACATACGACGTAGTAATTAAAGGAATAAAACAAACAACATTGCCGGAGGACCTAAACCAATTTACTCGTAGCTTAAACGCCGAAAACCGAAACGCGGAGGTTAAATCAGTGCACGTATAGCCAGCCCGCACCCTTTACGGATACGCTATGGTATTAGCACAAATCGGGTCCGCAGCCGCCGCGGACCAAGCTTGCGAACAAGGATTAGTAATACAAGCGGAACTATTTAAATGCGAGCCGTTTACACTAAACGCTAAAGCCACCTAATGCTATAATTGCTACGAATAGGGGCACCGATAAAAATTTTGCAAAAAACCGGGCCGCTGCCCGCATTACGGAGGACCGCAACACTAAAAAGGAAAAAGTCAATGCGACGCCCACCCCTAACATAACAAAGCTACACCCAAATGTGCAAACTACGGCGAACCGCACCCGGCGTTTAACCGGGGCTGCGAGGTAACGCAACGGGCGATCGGGAAAACGAAAAAAGCATACCAGAACCGGCCAAAGAAATTTATATTGGAAGAATCAGCCCCTAAACAAACAAAAGCCACCACCACCTTCCCTATTTTCCAAACGCGCATACCCCCCGGTATCGGAAAACTACCGAGCCCTAGCAAAAGGCGTAAATAAAACTTAAATACAAATAACGACTTCCCAATCCGGTCCCCCGGTCGCCGAAAACCCGGTAAACCCCGCAAAAACTTGCAGCCACCCAAGGGCCGGACCGCTACACGACCGCCACTTATAACAAACTACGCCCTTAAAACGAGCTCCCGGCTAGCCCAACCTCCAATTACGGCAAACGAACAAATTTAAGCAAAAGCAACTAAAGGATAAGGACGAACACCGGCCCCGTTAGAGCCGCTACCTTTATCCGAACCGCTACCGATCAAAGATAGCACAATCCCGTTCGACGCATAAAAACGCTTATTAAAATCCCCATAGTAATAACAATCTTATATTGGAATATAGGAAAAGGAAACGGAAAAGGAAATATACCGCTTTTTAACAAAAAGGAATACGATATAATAGCTATACAAAAACCGGAGCTAAACCGGCACGGAAACCCGAAAAAACCGGCCGGATATAATTACGAGCTAATATACTACCAAGCAAATACAAAATCGAACGCAACACTATACGTCCACCAACGATTAGACCTAGTAACGTGGAAAAGCCGGAACGGACACGACTAGGCAGCAATTACATTACAAACCCTAATAGGGAACATCGACATCTATTTAATATATTCGCCAAACCCCCGGGCACTAAGAAAATGGCATACCCCTTTAACCGAAATCGAAATAACACCGCTTCGGAACCACGCCGTACTAATAAGGGATTTTAACATGCACTACCCAATATAGGACATACACAATCGGGAAAACGCCAGATCCAAGCTACTATTCGCGCTAGCGCACCGGTAGCGGCTTAAACTAACAACGCCTTATAAGGAAATAATAAAAAAAAGGTTCGGCGAACGAAAAAGCACCATCGACTACGCGTGGGTATCCGATACTTTAGCTATCAAATACGAGGGCAGAAACGACGAAATAGGGGGGTCGGACCACCACTTTTAAGTGATTTCGATCGATTGCAAAGCGGAACCGCTCCGCAAAAGGAAAGCAAAAGGATGGGTATGGAAAAAGGTTAATACTAACTTTAAAAACGATAAAAAAAAGGCGCTACAACTGGCCAAACAATACATCGAAATCGAAGATATAAAAACGCTAAACGATATAAACAACCAGGTGGACACATTAATAAACTAACTAACCCAAATCGCTAACGAGCTGGCACTAAAACGAAAAACCACAACAAATTTTAAACCAATACCGTACTGGAACTCGACGCTTACGAAACTAGCTAAAAAAACGAAACGGTGCTAACGCGTACATATACGGCTAAAAATACAAAAAAGCTATAAGGAACTAAAAGCAGCCGACAAAGCTTTTATTAAGGAAAAAAGGAAGGCCTCCAACTTACATTAAAAGGAGTTTATTAAAAAAGCGTTAAAAGAACAGGATCTAGAGCTTGTTTTTTAAAATATCGAACGATGGGCGAAATTACGGAGCTATAGGAAACGGGACCTAACCAGGTTACCGGACCTGAACCGGCTTGGAGAAAGAAACCAAAGGCCAGCGAACTCCTACGCTAATAAGGCCATAGTTTTGGCAGCTAAGTTTTACCCCAACCCGGAAGCGGACCTGATAGACGTCGGGGATACTACGTTCGAAAATCACACCTTTACCAACCTATTCCCAATCAATCACCGAGTGGACCCTAAAAGAGACGAAGTACTAGCGGCTTTAAAAAAAACCCGGAATTGGAAAGCCCCGGAAGCGGATAACCTACCGAACGGACTATTAAAAGCGTGCGGGGAACCATATTAGGAAGCTATATCCAAAATAGCCAACGCCAGCTTCGAATTCGAATACTTCCTAAAACGTTTCCGAAACGCACTAACGGTAGTGCTCCTTAAGCCGGGGAAAAATACGGAAAATAGAAAAACAGTAAAGGGGTGGCGACCGATCGCACTTTTTTCGTTTATATTTAAAGTTATAAAAGCGATCGTAGAAATACGGATCGCAACCGAGGCGGAAAAAAGAGGACTGTTGCCGGAAGGGCAAATAGGCAATAGAAGGAAACGCAGCACCGAGCTCGCTATTAAACAAATGATAGATACCGTAATAACGGCGTGGAACTACGGCGCTACAGCTTCGCTGCTATAGCTCGACCTATTAAAAGCATTCGATAACGTTAACCATATTAAACTTTTTAATACTTTACGAAAATAAAGATTCCCGTTAAAAACAGTTAGGTGGATTAAAAGCTAGCTGACAGGCAGGACGGCCCGGCTCCGGTTTGATGGAAATACGTTTACGCCTATACAAATAATAGCAAAAGTACCACAAAGCTTACCACTTTTACCCATATTGTTTATCTTATACATCGCGTCGCTTTACGCCAAATTGGAAGAAATACCAGGGATAACGGTGGTCGGCTTCGCCGACGACACCAACCCCATAGCAATAGGGGGAACCACGGCGGAAACGGCCCGGCTGCTAAAACGGGCTTGGGATACGTGCTAAATATAAGCAAAAAGGATAAAAATGACGTTTAACGCGGCTAAAACCGAGCTGCTTTATTTTATTAAAACCTTAGACCGGACCCGGGTCCGCACCGGAAATACACAGGTGCAACCAACGCTATTGGCGAGATTTTTAGGAGTTTGGCTAAACCATAAGCTAAATTTTAACGCTTATACCAAATAAGCAAAGGGCAAATAAGAAAGATAGCAGTTTGCGGTAACAAAACTCGCGGCGGCAACGTGGGGAAGCAGCTTCGCACGCGCGAGGCAGCTGTACGCGGTCGTGTGCCGCAATGCATTGGCTTATAAAGCGGCAGCCTACCACCTATTAACGGAACCCCGAAATCGGCCCCGGGGCGTAGCTAAAAAGATGGCGAAAAAATAAAGAGTATATTTTAAAATGGTGGTTGGAGCTTATAAAGCAACTTCGTTAGCACATTTCGAAATAGAAACCTACGTGCCGCTTTTGGATTTATATTTAAACGAAAGGGTTATAAACGCGGTAAATAAATGGGAAGAAACCGGGATGACGTAGCGCATTAACGAAGTGATAGCGAAAGTAGCGGACCGTTTTTAAAAATTCGGTTACAAAGAACGAAAAAAAAGGCCCCACCCCCAAAGCAAATAAGCGAAAAGAGAGTGGGTAGTACGATGGGACCGGCCCGAAATAGCGCTAGAACCGAAACGAGCACCCGTCCCTTACGGAAAGGATTGGAAATCCAAACACAAGCACGCAAGGCGTTGGAACCCTAACGTAATAATGGAATGGAAGTTGAAAATGGCTAATACGACGGCAATAGCGAAGAGAGCGAACCGGTACAGGACCGCGTACCTAGCGGATAACCCCCTGTTTACGGAAGAGATGGTTAAATACTACGAAAGGATGCTAAAAGCATACAGCTCGGTGGCAATCCAAATTAAAACGGAAAAACTAGGGCTAAACTCGTTCCTATTTAGCAAAGGCGTACTTAACGCGGCGACGCCACTATGCGAATATGGCAGCGGATAAAGGGAAATAACGTAGCACGTATTAACCTAATGCGCCCGATGGGACAAACAGCGGGAAGGCACCGTATTAGCGCAAATAAATAGCCGGAAAGCGTATTTCGAGCTGTGGGAAATAGGGGGCACACCGTTTAAAAAAGTAGCACGCATAATGTTTCGCACAGGAAGATTATTAAATTTTAAGGCGGTTAAAAAGGCAAAAAGGGAACGCATAAAAAGAGAAGAGGAAAAGCAACGCTACCGAGCCGAAAACGAACTGAACTAAAAAAAATTATAAAAAAGCAAACGAAAGCACTATACCCGAAAAGCGAAAAGGAAAAAAAAACCACGCAAATACCGACGCTACGCAACCAAGTCGCTATAGGGGGAAAACCGAGGAAATTATTAAAGGGGGTTGGCAAAAGGACGATAACGGAAGCTATTATCGTTTATATCCCGCTTTATTTTATTAAAAACGTCCTTCCGGCATTCCGATAGTATTTTGTTAAAAACGTCCTCGGTAACGTTTTGCCAAAAGGAAACTTGAAAGATACCGTGGAGTTAACGGATTAAAAGCGGACAGTAAAAGCGAAAAAACAAACACTTACCCGTATTTTGGCCCGCTTAAAAGCCAGCTTTTCCATCCGAGTGCGATTTTCCGTGCTCCACTTAGCAACGATCCTTTCGGCCTAGCCCGATATGGTTTGGCCCGGGGGCATTATATTACCGGAAAGGGAGCGGACTAAACCCGAACCACTAAAAGCAGCTACAGCAGCGAAGGCATTCCTAAGACTGGCAGGGAACAAACGGCCAAACCCGGCGCCGGAAGGAATACCGGACCGTTTAAAAATGTCCTTCGAAATACGGCAATACCCGGCGATCGCATGCTCCAAACCGGTATAGCGAATTTGGAATAAAAAGAAATGTTAGGATAGGACAAATAGCGGCCCGGAACAAAGGCGGTATACACTTTGGCAGCAATATGGACATCCGCAAACGCAGCATCGCGGCCCGCATTAGTTTTGGGCAAAAATTGTATATAGCGATAGTAGGTACAAAAAATAGCGGCAACCTAGTCCTTGGAATTAATGGGAGGTTACCGCGACGGGAACGAGACGTTAGCGACGAAATCGCGAGCGGATACCAAAAAGGAGCGACCAACCTAAACGTAAGCACCACGCGATTAAATGCAGCCCATATAGGTAAGGCCTTTGGTAGCTGAAATCACCATATTAGCAAAACCGGAAACGGAGCGGAAAAAAGTAGGATAAAAAGCGCTACATATAAGCTTTGTAGTAGTACTAGCGTATAGCACCGGTACCGTTAACGCCGTTAGCGAAACGTTAAAAATAGCTAACGCACATTTTATACGAGGGATTGGGAAGTTAAAAAGGCGGAATAGGAAGGATAGCGGGGCGGCAAATATACACTATGTCGTTGTAAGAAACGCAGTTATCGGGGACTTTAACCGCCGGCAAATACTCCGATTAATTATATAAGCGGTAAAGTTGGGAGGAAAAGAGGAAGTTAGCTACAAAACCGGGAAAAAAACGGAGCAAAGCCGTATTTACAGTTTTAACACGAAGGTCCTGGACGCCGTTGCCCGAGCCGCCGTCGCTCGAGCCGCTGCCGTCGTTTTCGTCCGTAAACGGAAGGCGATTGCGAAAACGACTGCTACCGTTACTACCACTACTACTACTGCTATTAGCTGTAGCGGCGGGAGCGGCGCGGCTACCGCCCGTGGCTCCGCTACCGGGATTGCCACCGCAACCGCTACCACCACCACCGCGGGGAAATTTAAAAACTTTATTTTTAGGAGCTATGCTGTAAAAGAATAGGAAATGGAGGGAAACGAGGCGCGAGCGAGCAGGAACCTAAATGCAGGCAGGAGAAAAAGAAGCGCGGGCAGAAGGGTAGGACCGGAAGTGGTGGTGAAAAGAGAGCGAGAGGGAGAGAGAAAGGAAGGAAAAAGGGCCTTTTGTAGCTGGGAAAAAGAAGGCCGGTGGAAACCCGGATCCGGAAGGAAATAAAAGGAAGTTACTACCAAAAACCACAACGCATAACAACGCAGCAATAAAAAAAAGTTACCCAAATAACGCGATCCAAAAAGAGGGAGGCAACCAATAAAAAGATTAGATGCAAGCTACAAAGGCGGACCCGAACCGTACGCGGAGCAACGGCCCCGGAAGCGGGCATTTACCAAAAGCTAAATCACCTAAAATTACGAAGCAAAACGCTAGACCCGGAGGGCCCGCCCGCGGCTGGGACCCGGAGCAAAGCCGGGCCAATTTACGCGAAAAAGCTACATTAGGGCGCTATAATACAAGTACTAATATAAACATTCCGCTACGAAGGCGAAACCCGACACCAAAGCGCTGCCCCGGTTAGGACCCGGAGCGGAGCCGGGCCAATTTACGCGGAAAAGCCACACCAGGACGCCATAACACGAGTACTAACACAGCCGTTTCGCTACGAAGGCGAAACCCGGCGCCGAAACGCTGCCCCGGCGCAACACACCCTTATTCCTTTACGTACTTTCCTTTTATTCCACTAATTATAAGGACGCTTCCACGACGGAACCCTTACGAGCAGTCGCATGAAGATAAGCAGACGGTACCACTGTTTAACACAGCAGGACCGTATACGAAGAGCAGACATGGTTTTTACTCCTAAGCTCCGGAGCGGGGGCGACACGCACCCGAGGACGAGTTCAAGGGTTTTTACATGTAAATACTACATAGTAGAGGCACCGAGGTCTTATATAGATATAACGGTAGTATGAATATATATATAAAATTGCATCGAATTTGGATCAAAATTGGTCGAGTTAGCAAGGATGTCGAAAACTGCGTTTAGTATGGGATTTTGAAGTGCGCGACTCGCTTGTGTGCGCGGCTCGCTTGTGAACCACGTTAAAGCATTGCCTGTTTGTTTTTTTTTTGTTTTCCCTTTTAATGTTCCCGGCGTATTTTTTTAATAAGAACATCTAACTTTTTGTCCTTTTTGCGCTTGTATTTAATGAGCTGTTGTATAGGTTTTAACGGTGTCCATTAATCCGGCGCAAGCTCTTTCAGGATATAAAAGCACTTTTCCGCTTTGTGCCTGTTTTGGCTACATACGCGGCAGACGGCTTTTGGGGGTGAATCGGATGTTCCCTTTCGGTACATTTTTCGGGAGTTCGATTTGGCCTTGGGAGCTCGATTACCGGATTTGGATACCGGTGGGCTTTGCTTCCGCGGTCGCTTGCGGGCAACGGTTTCGGTATTGTCGTCGGAAAGTAATTCGCTCCTTTTTTTTAGCTTTTTTGGGCCCGGATCCCGTGGCGCCCCTTAAACCGATTGCTACGAACCTTGCCCCCTTAACGCTTTTAGGCCTAACAATAAGCATGTCTTCCGTGCTTATTTCGTGCCGAATTTTTTTCGCAATATCTAAGTGCCTCAGGAGCCCGCGTTTAATGCTATTTTAATAGTTTCTGCGTGTTTGTAAAGCCTAAAACCTATAGTATCCGCCTACAGCTCCAATAACTGCAGGGAATTAGATTAAGGGCGTGGTGGCCTCTGCAATTTCGGTTTGGGTTCCGTCCTTTATAACTTGTTCGAATTTTTTAATCCATTTGATTATGTTTTTAAAATTCCTCAGTCCTTGCATAACCTTTTTATATGCGGCTTTCGCCGCTTCCTGGTTTTCGAAGGAGTAGGATTCCCCGTATTTTTGGAGATTGGCATAGCTTTTTTAAATAGCGACCTTTATATGCCCGTTTTTTAAAGCAAAGTGCCTATTTTTTAGGGTTTCGCAAACCGTCTGGTTTATTTACTTGTAAATGCTTTGTGCGTTTTTGTATCCCTCCTTGTATATGTGTAGGGCATGCTGATAGCCGGCCATTTTCTTTTAAAAAGGCATACCCAAAAAGTCGGACATGATTTCGGAGGCGTTCTTTTAGTTCGAGGGATCGGCCGGGACCTCCGTGGACGTCGAAGGAGTGGAGTTCGTGTTTTTCAGCCGCGTGTTTCTCCTTGAAGGAGGACTTTGAGGGGCTTCTTGGCTTGTCTGCAAGATTTTCGGAGGCGAGGGGAGTCGAGGCCACTTTTCCTCGCCCAAAACGAAGGGCGTTAGGCTGAGGGAATCGACTTTCCGTAGGAAGGCCGTATTCCATCCCTTCCAACCGGTGTAGTCCTCGAGGGTTGGGCCGTACTCGGTGGTAGCCATTGTTGGTGCCGTTGGACGCTGCTGATTTGCGCGGTAAACTGGACAACGCGAATGAGACTTTTAATCTGTTGCATAGCGTAACGAGAATGAATTGATCTGATTGGATTGATTGATTGATTTGTTTGATTGATGATGCTCCATGCCCGCTGGGACAGATGTCCCGCCAATTTTGCCTGCAGCGCGTCCTGCCCAACACGTCCGTGCACTTGACTAATCAATTCCTGCACCGCATGCAACAACTAGGCCCGCTGACCAACCATTTACATTGTCTGACGCTTCCTTTGCTGACAGCTATGCACCTACTAGCTAGCTCGCTGGCGTCGGCTGACCTGATTGGACAACCCAGAGGCAGGCTGGGGGTTTGACCGAGCTGCTAGGAAGACCTGCAGGAGGGCGCCGCGGACCCTGCCTCCTTCGCCAGGACAGACATGTCAAGGGAGCTGAGCTCAAATTCCCGCGGCGATCGAGGTCAGGCTACGTCGAGGTCAGGCTACGAAAATGGAGGGTGGAGACGAGCTTCACACCCTCCTTTTGCCAAGCGCCGCCCACATTCACCCTTTTGTTCAGCTTATCGGCCCCACCGCGGCCTGCATACCGTCCGGGCCTAGATTGTGCCCCTACCGAAACCCTGCGTCGCAACGACGTGGTGGAACATAAGATCAACGAAGCCGCCGGCCCTCGTTCTCTAGCCCACCTCGTTCTTCAAACACCGAATCGGAACTTGGTTGATGCGAAATGTAGCCATGGCCGCTCAAAGCACCCCTTTTAACTCTCTACCACCGCCACCTCCCTCGACCGGTGAAAACAGCACGCGAGATGCCGCAGAGCCTCCTTTGGATTTTGGAATCATTGACACTCAATTTGCAAATCAACAAGGAAAGAATGAGCCAACACGGTACGGCAGGGAGCCCTGGCTCTACATGGACGGCATCAGCTACCAGGGCGACATTGCCAACGCCTACCTCAGCATCAGGGTCGACAAGCGTGACGAGTTCATGGCACGTCTGAACGAAAAGAGCAAGAAGAGGGTCGTGCACGAGATGGAGCGCATCGAAAAGACCCGGGCGAGGTTCGAGACGTATGAGGACAAGAAGGCGATGCTTGCGGAGCTTGGGAAGGCCCGCATGGCATGGAAGCGCGGAGTCGTTGAAACCCTGCAAGCGCGTCGTCAGGACGTAGGGGAGTACACAGAGGCGAGGGTGCGAGACAGATACTCCGCACTTCTGCGAAGGGTGGAGAGTCAAGCACAAATCTGGTTGAAAGAAGACGCCGCGGCAACGGAGCCCCCTGGCCAGGGGGCCCTGAGGGTCCCGTCCGGAGGCGTCCACGGCTCGGAACGCCTGGGATCCGACTGTGGCTTCAAGGCTGGCGCCATGTACTTCCGGCCGTGGCCCGGTCCCGACGGAGGCAGCTGGGAGGGCTGTAACTCGGATCATGCCTGGTTCAGCGGCAGCAAGTTCCCTAACCAGAAAATACCCGCACAGAAACTGCTGGAGAAGAACGAGGAAAACCCGCTAACCAAGCGTGAGGACAATCGCTTGCGCTGGTTCCACTTCCCGACCAACAACATGGGTTGGGTCGAGGTATGTCTCTGGCCGACGGGGAGGGCGTGCTTGCTGGGAGACTAACTGATAGAATCCGTCTTGGCACGCTTTCAGCAAGCCATGGCGAGATATTATGGCGAGGAAGATGTTATCCATGACAAACATGTCAAGCCTCACTTCAAGATGACACAGGCCGAAAGGCTGCTCTGCCGAGAGTTCTGGCATGGGCAGCTCCATGGGAGTGGCGGGAAAGCTCCGATCCATGCAAGACACATGCGATCCAGGTTCTTCCTGATCCCTCGGGGTAGGCTCAAATCTTCCTCGGGCTGCCGTTCCCTCCCCAGTCTGCTAACAGGGCATCGTTGTTGCCCGCCAGAGTCATCTGCGGCTCCAGAGGTGCCCACGCGAGATACAAACGGGGACAAGGCGCGTCCGTCCTCGCTTAATCACACTATCTCTGGCACTGGCCAGAAGGCCATGAAAAACATGGCAATGTTTGTAGGCATTCTCAACTATTCCTTGCAGGAGCGTGCATCTGCGTTGAGTAGAGCCCTAACACCATCAACACCACGTTGACACAACCCAGATCCCGTACCTCCACTGGGAAACCAACGGCAGACGGGCCAAGATGGTCGACGCGATCAACAACGCAAACAACATCCCCAAGGCCAGGGAGAAAAAGATGCCCAAGAAAACGGCCGCCGACTTTATCGCCGTCACGCAGGCCAAAATCAGGGCCAACAGGGCTAAGTCGTGGCGCCTCAGGCACAGCAAGGACGGGGCATTCCCGGCTGAAAGCTATGAACGATCCAAGCTCGGGGAGTATCTCATGCAGCTGGCGCGGGTGGCCGACGCCATGGACAGCGAGATGGACGAGCGGCTGCTGAAGGAGAACCTGCACAAGGATCCGCCGCTGCACATCCGGCGCACGCTGGACCAGTACTACTTCCTCACGCTCGAGGACACGTCGGCGCGCGACAGGGACCAGGTCGTCTACCGCGAGACTAGGACTGGACATGCGTTCCACAGCCGGACCACCCGCGTCGTCATGGTCGACCAGCTGTGGCTCTGGATCCTTGACGATCGTATGTCCCATGACAGCAAAAAGAGGGAAGACTGTTTCCTTTCACAAATGCAGGCTGCTGACTAGACACTCTACTAAACCTAGACACCATCATCACCTCGTTCCCTCGGCGGTGGGGGAGAAACAAGCCTGACCCGTCGGGAGTGCACAAGTGCCTCAGGGACCGGTTGGGAAACAACCGCAGCATCAGCTCCATCTACCACCTGGCGCTGATCATTATCGACCAGTGCTCGGGCGTGTTTTTCGACCGGACCAAGCCCCTGGATCAGAGGCCCGAGGTTATCGACATTTTTGGCTCCGCCATAGGCCACGTCGTGGGTGTTCCCTTTTCCTTATTCCACCATGGCCAGTGCACATAGAGGTTGACGCTCTGCTTGCAGACCGAACTGACCGCCATCGCGTACGACACCTTCTGGCGGAACACGTCTCTCCACTCGAGAAACATTCTCCCCTCGGGCCCGGGGCCGGCGTCCTCGTCCGGCCAGTACCGCGAGAGCAGGAACACGAGGCAGCGGTACCTCGACATCAACCCGGAAGGGACCCTGCTGCGCGAGGGCCGCGACATCGCTGAGGAGCTCAAGATCATGCACCGCGTCTTCCGCCAGCAGTGGCAGGTCGTCAAGGACTTTCGGCGTCACCTGGGCCAGCTCGTCAGCGGCGACGGGAGGCACGGGCGAGGAGGGGCAGAGCAGACGGTCCAGTCGCTGGTCAGGGGCCTCGTAGATTTGGTCTGTGAGGAGGCCGACGATAGGCGGCGTCGGGACACGAGGTCTCAAACTCCCTCGCTCTCCACGGCAGCGACCAGTGCTACGGCCGCAACCGCCTCCTCGACCGTGGGCGGTTCTTCCAGTTTTACGTTGCATAGAGAGTCCACGAGGTTTGGAGGCAGCAGCGGCAGTATGGGTTCGCGGCTCAAAGACACGCTGCGGGAGGCCGATATGCTGCTGGAGAGCATTGAGAGCAGGCAGGCTGAAATTCAGGACCTCGAGGACTCGGCCCTCAGGACCTGCCGGCAGCTCGAGGGTTTGCTGTCGCTCAAGCAGCAGCAGGCGAGCATAGTCGAGGCCAAGGCCGCCCTCGCCAGTGCGAGCGAGAGTGTAAAGCAAGGGCGGTCTATCGTGGCCTTCACCATCGTAACCATCTTCTTCGTAAGGGTTCCCCGGGTCTCCTCCCATTCCCACTCCTTTCGGGAACCATTCCCACAAAACGCGGCGCAAGTTACGCGAATTCTTACTGACGGTTCCGCCTTCTATCCAAAAAGCTGCCCCTCGGCTTCTTCGCTGGCTTCTTTGGTATGAACAACGAGGTCAGCACCGGCGATAAGTGGATGACGCTCGGGGAGCAGGTTGGATACATGTGTGAGTTCTCTTGACAGCTTCCAGCTTCCAAGCCCCATTGCCAGAGTTTATCTTTACCGTCAAGTCCCTCGTCTCGGAAGCTTTCCACCAACCCCCATATTCAGCCGTGCTGACTGGCGATCCTCCTGAATGCTACGAAATAAAAAGTCGGCCTGTCCTCGGTCGTCATCATCATCGCCGTCTCCATCGCCTTCAGCTCCTGGGTCCGCGCCCTGCTAACGTACCTGGTTCATGTCCCGCTCCTGCTCCTGGCGGAAAGCACGGGGTTCCGGGAGTTTTGGGACGAGCATGAGGCCAGACTGGAGAAGCGAAACAGCGCATCGCTCGACAGGGTGTCCAGGAGGAGGGCGGACGAGAGGAGAAGGAAGGACAGGGAGAGGACTGGCAGCCAGGAAAGGCGTACTGCAGCCGATGCTAAGCCCTCCGCTGCTGATCGAGAGCATGAATACACGACAGATGCGCAACCGGTGAGGAATATTAACGAGAGCTCCACCGTGACGGGTCGACCGACCACAAGCGACGCGGGCGTCGGAGACGGCCGGAGAAGCAAACATGGCTTGTTGGTAGGTGCCTGGGACACGTTCCGCCCCAGGAACCGCAAGATGGTGGACGCTGGGAAGAACAATGGCGAGGTTTAGGGGAGGCGTCGTTAAACAAGAAAGCTTCATTCTTCCAGATTGACTGAATACGCGGGTTGAGGTGTTAGACAATGTAATTCCGCCTTGGTCCGGGCCCGAGACGTCTGGAATTTGTATTCAAGCTTGAACTACAGCGTCCACCGATTCGCCTTGATTTTCAAACAGTGTACAGCTTGGGTCCCGGGATCTTGTATGCGGGCTTGGACTCGTCGTTGTAGATATTGTACTGCACACCGGGGTCGTTGCTGTTGTACAGGTTCCCCCCAAGCGTCCCCTGGGGCCTCTTGGCGCCCCTGCCCGTGATCACGAGGTTGACGCACTGCGGGTAGAACTGCGCGCCGCCCAGGGCGTAGGCAGAGTGGAGCGCGAGCTGCTCGCGGCGCAGGACGTAGGCGCCCGGTGCGATGTCGGCGGGGATCGTCACGTTCCACGCGTCGCCCGCCTCGCGCAGCTTGTCCACGGCCCAGTACCCGGCCTGCCCGTTGCCTCTGCCCAGCTCGAGCTGGCCCATCTCGGCGATCTTGAAGAATTCGGGCTTGGCCTTGTCGACGCCGCTGCAAGCGCTGGCGTCGTCGCCGCACCGCGCGAGGTAGCCCATGACGGGGCCTTTGTGCTAGTCGGGCCAGGGCGACCACTGCAGCAAGACGGTGCTGTCGGCGGCGACCGCGACCGTCTGCTGTGGCGGCGAGTTCTCCCCCTTGATGTGGCAGACGATGTCGGGGCCCTGAAGGGCTTGGGCCGTCGACGGCACGAAGCCCAAGTCCGTGGCCTGGTTGGCCCAGACGGACGAGTCCTGCCGCGGGGCCCAGGGGTAGATGGTGGGGTTGTAGCCCGCATAGGATCTGCCGTCGGCGGTGATCTTGGTGACGTAGCCGTGGCCCGTGACGGGGGTGACGACGGCCAGGGCGGTGCAGAGAGCGAGGAGCTTCTTGGAGTCCATCTCGGGCTCTAGGTACAACAGGCTGTGTGTATGTTTATGACTCGATACCGGGCCGCCCCGTTGACGAGTCTCTTCATCTCGATGCAAAGAAGAGAGAAACTGTCGTCTTTATGCTTCTCTATGCTACGTTTTGTTTCCGTATGACAGCAGAACTCTCCGTCGTGCATGCATTATAACTCTTCCGTCTAAATTGCAAAGGGTCTTGGAGATCTTGCCCCGGTCCAAATGCCACCAATCACCAATCGTCCTTGTAGATTCGGGCCATCCTCCGAGCAAGCGAATGCTACCGTCTTCGCGTCCCCGGCCGCGCAGCTGCCGCCAGTGCCTATCTCTGAAAAAATGCAAGGGAATCCGGAAAAGACGTCGGAGCGTGCAAGGTTAGGTCGGGTCAGGTTTATTTAACGTCTAGCGAGTGCTGTCCCACTCTCGCTTCACCCCTTTTCCGGCACACCCGCCGGCCGAACGCTCAACTACCACCCGCAGCGCCTCACAACGCCCCGGCGTATATACATACGCCCTACTGCCGATTGCCCGCTCACTAACGAGGAGCGCCGGAATGCGTCCCGATTTCCGTGTGCCTACGGGTTTAATTTATTAGCCGCTTTGATAGCAACATGTAGCTTAGTGTTAAGCTTATGTAGCGCTAGCACGTCATATGCTCCCTGGGAGGCAGGGACTGGTAGATCCCGATTTACTGACGTTAAATATACTCTTTCTCTTTCTCTCTCACCAGACGAGGCACATCCGGACGCATACAGGGGAGAAGCCACACGCTTGCCAGTTCCCCGGATGTAGCAAAAGGTTCTTTCGCCCCGACGGTTTCACTCGATACTCGAGGATACACAATCACCCCAAAGATAAGGCCCCCCCGAAAGTGGGCCCCCAATACCAAGCAATCCTAAACTCGATCCCCGCGCCATCTCCAAAAGCATCGACACCTCCGATACAGGAACACCGCCCTCGATTTGATCGTCTTTCCGCCTCGTCAGTCGGCCTACTCGAACGGCAGGGCGAATCCCAGACGCTTTCCCCAAACACGAAAACTGGCAGGCCTACCCGGATATCTTCGAGCCACGGCCCTAGGGTGATCCCTCCCGATCGGCTGTATCGTTAGTTATCGCTGGGGCGACTAGGGAAACTGTCTCTCGTAGGGGAAGCGCTCGAGTGAAGGCAGGTAGTGCCTCAGCCGTCGACCGGCTGTACTCAAAAGCGATCGACGGCCAGATGAGCGCCTCCGAGGCCGGCAGGGACGCGTTGAGCGTTGCGAGCCCGACCAGGTAAACGCCAGGGAGCGCTTGCCGCGGACGCGGGCGACGCGCGAGTCGTCATCCAGGACGCGGTGCTCGGGCTCGAGGCGGCGAAGAGGCTCCGCAGGTACGACGTCTTAAGGGCGCACTTGGTCGTCGTCGACAAGGTCGCCAGCGCGAGATGCACGTATGGCCGGCGGCCGCGGCGGAGGGACAGGCTGAGGCGTCGTCGTCTCCGTCCGCCTTCTCGGCGACGCGTCGTATCCGCACGTGTCGGCCAGGAGCGTCTTAACGCCGGGGAGGGGGTGGCGGAGGGGAAATGCTCAGGCTGCAGGGCGCACCTATCCGATGCCGACAATGTATCAGACTCTCAGCGAACTTTCTGGACCGTCTGTGGACTGGTAACGGACTTAACCTACGTCGGGGCCTATCTCACCCTTTCAAGGTCTTAGAGCATCCGCCAGTGGCTTAGGAACCACGTGATTCTAACGCTTATTAATAAACTTAATTATCAGCCATGCAATCCCTAGTCCACTTCTTCATCATTCCTCATTGCCTACTAGTACAGTAGGCATGCTAAGTAGGGTACCATAGCTGTGTTCTGGGACTGGCTGTATGTAGGAACTCGTCCCAGTTTCTTTGTCGCCTCTTTGCCATTTGACTGGGCTCATACCGCGGCAGCTTGCGCTTCGCCTTGGCTTCGTCCCTCGTGCGTGGCGTCGCTCGTCCGGCTGCGCCTCATCCTGCCAGCAGGTGGACTCACACGGCACCCAAACCCGCGGCCATGACGGAACCGCTCCAGAAAGGATACCACAACGTATCTCCGCGTTGTTGCCCCTACAAACACCTGCCGCCGGACAATCAATCGCCTGGACTGGCCAGAACCCCCAACATTTCGC
>JNVV01000066.1:97277-108445 GCA_000733355.1 Falciphora oryzae
AGCCCCATTCCCGAAGCAGCTGAATGAGCGCGAAAAGGTTATACGTTCCCAGGATCGTGCGAGTCGTGCCTACAGGGGGAGGGAACTTGTATATGCACTAAAAATGGCAGGCTGGTAAGGATAAAGCCTAACGAATTCCAAGGGAAACCTGGCGAGTTCCAAAGGAAATATGGCAGGTTCCAAAGGAAACTCAGATATAAATTGGGGATAGCACTTACGATGTCGTCCCCCCTGTCAACTGCGAAAAGGACGAACCAATCCTCGCCGGCCACGTAGAGGAGCGGCAGCGTGGGCATGTTAGGCGGCGGGTTTGGAACGAGTGCCGTTAGCTGTCGCAGACGGAGGAAGTGTGCCGACGCCCAGACCGACCGTTGCAAACGCGCAATATCCTCTGTGCCGCCCGACTTCTTAGTCTCGATACTGACACAGATGGGCTTGGACATGAGCGGTGAGTATTCACTGTGGTTGATGGACATCGGCGGAATCCGTGGCGCCCCGGGCTCGGAAAAATCCACAGAGGAGGCCGTTGACCTGGCCGAGGATGAGGACACGGCTGAAGACGGGCGGTGCAAGCGCGACTGCTCGTCACGCAGGGCTTTGTGACAAGCGTCCGCAAGGGGCTTGTCGGACAGGACGAGGCAGTAGTCGACAATCTTGGGCGTCTGCAACGTGTCGCCGGAGTGCGCAGGTATGCAGCCCGCGGCAATGGTGGCCTTGGTAGTATTAAGAAGGTCGATATCGGGGTAATCGTCGACGTAGAGGCAGTTGAGGGCCGCCTCCGTCGTCGTCGTCGTCGCTGAGGGGGGCGCCAAGGCCTTGAGCCCGGCGCGGAGCATCCGAGAGTGAACCGACTCGTTCCATTCCGCCTCTGATACTTTGAGCCGGCGGCATTTGCCGCTTGCGCGAACGATCCTGCAGATCTCATCGAGGATGCGAGATTGCTCCCGCAGCGCCGTCTCAGACGGGGGTTCGAGGAAGTTCTTGGGACTTAAGAGATCAATCGGGTACTCGAGAGTTTTTATTTCATCCATTCTCGAGTTCACCACCTCGCCGAGCGAGAGCGGTACCACGGGGCGGCCGGGGCGGTTGATCTCTCTCAGCTTGTCGTACACGTGGCGCACGTCTTCAGGCAGCTGCTCGCGCCCCGTGAGCTCCTCCACTTCGATAGGCTTCTGGCCGAGGCGGACGTACGGGAGGAAGAGCCGACTGAGCCGGAGCGCTTCGCGGGGCTGCGCTGGCGGTTGAGCTGCTTACTGTATTCTGACAGAGCAGGGGCCGAGGGTGTGAGAGCACGGCCGTGCCCGTCGCCGCTGGAGATGGGCAAGTTGCTGCCTAGGATGGCTAAGGAGCGGTCCTCTGCTCGGCTCATCGTTGGTCTGCTGGCTCGAGGCGTCGGATCGTACGAGAGTTCATCCTCTGAGTCGTCGTCCCGCAGGCGGCCCGTCTTGTTCTGCGAGCTGGGTGTCCTCGGTGGGTGGGTATCCATTGTGGCTCGGCGTTTCCGCGGCAAAGGAAAGCTCCCTGGTGTGCTGGCCGCCTTTCTCTTGGTCCCCAGCCGCTGTAGTCCATCGGCGGTGATTCGGGGAGGTTGACGCGGGGAGCGTCGGGCGGGGGGCGACCGGGCGGGCGACAGGGACGGGGCCAGAGTTCGCGCAGTGGGACAGGCGGTTGGCACCGGAGCGGGACTGCTCGGGGCGGAGTCGAGCGGCGTCGGCGTGTCAACAATGTCGTGGAGCCAGCCCGAGACTACCGCGCCGAGTCGGAGCGAGTCACTGCGGTCGGGTGCCATGCAGGCGGCAAAGGAGGAAATGATGCGACGTTGCAATGGACATTGACGAAATCTCCCCGGCTCGGCTGGCGGGTTTGTTGTTTCTGGCTCAAGTGGTCGCACGTGCCAACGTTCTCAGCCAGAGAAGCGGTCAGTCCCCTTCCTTCTCCTCCCGTCCCCAAGTGTCCTCCCCTCTCCCACATATCCGGCCATTTTCTGCGCATACTCCCCTTTCCTTCCTACTTTTCTCTTTGGAAGCCAGTAGGGCCAGCTGTGGGAAACAATTCTGGATCCGTGCACGTTGCGCACCCAATACCTTTGGACCCACGCAACGTCATCGATCGTGCGCACAACACAACGTCAGCGGGCCATAAAAGTGGAGCCCGGTTGGCGGGCGAAGTCACATGATTAAGCGTCACTCTAAATTCGAAACAGAACCCGATGATGCTTTCATTCTCTACCATTGTCGGCATCCTTGCATGGCCCCGCGCCACCATATCCGGATCCGATGCAGGCTAGATGAAAAAAAAAAAATTTAAAAAAAAAATTGAAAAAAGAAATTAAAAGGCGGGGCTAGCTCGGGGGAAGCCGACGTCGACGCCTACTCGATATCTTCAGACTCCGCGGAGGAGTGACTTTCATGATGTAATTATATGGACCATTGATCGGGCTGAACCGCTAGGCGCCAGGGGCGACCGGCGGGAGATTGGTGGCGGATTTCGAAAGCTCCGCGTCCTCGAACTCGGCGCTTCGTTTTCTCGCGAGGCTGGCAGGCCAACTTGGTCGCCTCGCTCGGCAAGGGCTTGGACGCGTGCCTGATCCTCTGGCGGTGCCAGCCGCGGCGCCCGCTCGAAGATAGTGTTATAGGACCTTACAGAGAAACCCTGTAAAGCGCACGGCGAACATGGAGCCGGACGGGTTCTCAAAGAGCCTTACCGCTGAGGGACAGTCTCGATTTGTTGTACAGATGGGAATGCAGCAAATGCTGCATTAGGCTTGCTGACAGGTGAACAGAACGCATCTTGAGACCACTGAAAACACCATGATTTTGGGCCCGGCACGTATTTGCTGGCCTACGATAACTTTGCCCCACCGTTTAAACCAATGAGAATAAATTTCCAGTGCTATCTTCCAATCACTCGCCGCTCGCATCAATACGCCCTGCCTGAACCTTGCCCGCGTTCCAACGACCGCCTCCCCCTTTATCACGTCGGGAACTCCTCCCCATCTGAACCGTACATCACCGCCATTGTGGAGCTTGTGCACCTTAGAACCAGTGCTCCTCCAGATGCCCAAACATGGCCTCGTACCCGGCGGACGCGCTCTTGGCCGCGCTCGAAGCATGCGCCGTGTTGGGCAGCACATCGATCACCACGTCCGTCGCCTTGGGGAGGTAATCTTCTATAATCTCCTTCAGGTTGTACGTTCCCCGGCAGTTACAGAAAGGGTAGTCCAGCTCACCGATTAAAATCTGGTCAAAGAACGCCAGTGCTAGCCTGTCAAAAGTGTTGCTGATCTCAAAACACCTCGGGCAAAAACGCATAAATCACGTAGTAATCACCTGGACCGGGCCGCTGAAAGTAGGCACCGGGTTAAAAAAAAAAGACCTGGGCGTTGGACGCGTACAGCGCCACGGTCTCGGGCCGCTTGACCGCCTCGGCGTAGGTCAGCAGCTCCCGCTCGAAGCCGCCCTTGGTCAGGTAGAGCTCCTGCAGCGTGTTCTCGGTGAGCACGATGTAGCCCGAGCCGTACTCCCCGAACCGGACGGGGCCATGCTGGGCGGCGTAGTCGTGCTCGACCTTGACCGCGCGCCCAGCTGCGTGCTGTCGGGGAGGAAGCTCGTCAAGAGGGCGGCGTCGGACAGGCTCGAGTACTTGCGGAGGAACCCATATACGAGGAAGGGCCCGAACGAATGCCCGACCTGGATGATGCGAGAGGGTTTCGGCTCCGAGACTGCGGCGGTGTCGTCGGTGCTTAGTGGGGTGATGCTCGTGGCGGAGCTGAGCAGCTTTCCCTCTCGTGCCATGGTGATAAGGCCAGCCAGAATCTCGATCTCGGTGGCCACTTGAACGTCGCCATAGGCGTTGGGGAGACCAGACTTGCCCGTGCCGATCCTGTCTCAAGTGAGGATCGAGTACCCCTTGCCGGTGGCCGCATCGACATACGAGTACTCCTCGGGCTTGGCCTGGACGTCCCAGTATCTGTGCCGAGAGATTTAGTAAGTAACTTGCCCGAATCTAATCAAATCACCCCTGGCTGTCCATCCACATACCTCTTATCCCATCCATTGCCCTGCGTCGCGATCTGCAGGATGTCGACCTTATCGGTCTTCTGCGAGGGGACGCAAAGCTCAACACTAATGCTAAAGGTTCGGTTGATGTCCACGTGGCCCAACATGCGGTCGCGTGGGTCCTTGGGCGCGGTCCAGATGCTGAAGTTCAGTGCCCAGTGCACGGCGTCGACGTTATTGTCGACCTAGGCATGCTGAAGCGGTTGTTCATCGCCACAACGGGCACTTGGAGCTGCACGCAGTGCTTGCTGGGCGTGGTGGCTCGCACGGCCATGGCGGTGCTGGCCATGACGAGGCAGCCCAGAGATAGGAGCTGAGACGGCATCATTGTTTTGGTTTGTTAATTTATACGTGAAACTGCTGTTGTTCCTTCTCTACGGTGCTCTATCAGGACTATGTGAAATCTAATACATGCTGGCCATCATTGTCTCTTTAAATATTCGCGAACCTCCCGCACCCTCGCTGCTTTCGGCCTTTCTTATGATCTCTCCTAGCCCCATATCGGCCTCCTTTTCTTAATTGCCTGTTGACACAGCCTGGGTTTTAATGGCAATACGTAACAGATCAAACCTCCACAGATCACTAAGCTAGAATTGTCCTTACAAATATGTAAGCCACATCCTAGAACATCTGAGGAAGTCGTCGAAAAAGGTTTAGTTATGCCTCTGGAATGCAAATCACCTTTAGTGTTTGGCACGTGGTTGTCTTTTTAAAGGCATTATCGCAAATATTTGGCACGCTAGCATAGGCGAGAATCTTAGTTTCTGATGAGCCCCTGAACATCATTGACAATTACTTCACGAAGTTTGTGTGACCCTACGCTGACATGACGTCGCTCCAAGTTCACAAGAAAACTTGTCACTACTTGCCAAAGCTATTACCGCCTTACTGTCAGCATATTATTCGACGGACAGTTGGATAGCCCGCTGTCACATTGTGTAATTACACCAGCCCCTTTGTAAGCAAAAAACATAAACAGCGGCATTATATCGCATGGACAGAGAGGAGTGTCACCCACGGGGTCTTGCTAAAGCTCTTAAAATGTTCATGGGTACACTGATGTTTGGCCAAAATGTCTGGCGGCACCATGTCGAAATGGAGCTGTCGGCGCGGAATCGGGCGGACCGGAATCGGCCAGGATTCCGACGGAGCCGTTTGCATGTTTACCATGATAGAGTTAAACGTCCTTGCGGCCGCATGGCGCCAGTGATGTAGGCTTCTGCAGCAGGAGGCAGTGTAACAAGGTCGAGCACAAAAAAGCGTTACTTGAGTGCACAATCAGCTTTTTGATCATTCCAACCTGGCCGTAAAATCGAACCCAGTACTTTGTAACAGTTTTCTGCCAGAGAGAAAACCACTCAAATGGCCGGCTTCACCCCCTCCTAGACATGTAAGCTGTAAATTCGAGTAGACGCTCGGATAACGGCGGGGGCGTCGCGCGCTCGTCACGTTACGTATGCTCCAGCATGTTGCGGTGTGAAAACACACCTTAAGCCGCTGCTTCCTCCACCCATGCTTCTAGCTCTCGTACGACATCACTGCTTTTCTTATTATTCTTCTTCTTGTCCTTCTTGCTCCTGGGCTTAAACGGCTCCCAAAAGTCTACCTCCTCGTTCGCAAGCCCTGGCTTCGGCTCTGGTTCTGGCTTTGCCTCTAGTGGTTCTGGATCCGATTTCCCCACGAAGTATCTGACAGTTGAGTATGGCGACTTTACAGCAGCAGGCACAACAGACGCCTCGAAAAGAGAGCCTGCTCGACGCTCATGGATAATGGGCGGCGGACTCTCGGGTTCATAGGCGGGGTACATGCTGGTGCTCAGCTCTGGTGTTGGCGATTGTCCCCCGATGATAGAAGTGGCTGTCGAGTCGGCGGCGGCGGAAATGGGTGGATCTGACGGCGGAAAGGCAGTTAGAAACCCAAACGCTAAAGCTGTTGGTAGGAGTATGTACTCCTGTAGGCTCGGAGATCTCCAAATGAGGTGAACAATGATCCTTTATATCAGAGGATCGATCTATTCTTGTGCACGAAGAGGAAAGGAATCTATCTGCCAGAGAGGGAGCAGAAGGGAGGCTATATATACACGATCCAGATCACCAAAGGGCCCTTCCCCTGCTCCCAGCCTCCGTGGGCTTGCGGGTCCTCGGATCCCGTGATCAGAGATCACGGTACCGGAGGATCCGGCTCTCTTTGGGCTCTGCCGATTGCCTGCACAGGCCAGTGCAATCCAACAAAAGCCAATATGTAGGTTGGCTGCCTTTGGTGGTGTTGGAAGGCATAGTCATAAAGGCGGTTAAACAGCATAGCAATATAGTGCCAGGCCCCCACTCACAAATAGGTTCTGGTCTTTCGTCGTTAGCGCGAGCGCTACGAAGGCGCCTGAGGCCCCCCATGCTCTTCTGGAGGGCGGAAAGCAGCTTTTGGCAATGGACACGCTTAGCAATAGCCTCCTCGTCCTCCGAGGTTAGCGCCGAAACCTGCTCGTTTATCAGGTCCAGGATCATCTCCGGAGTGAAGAGGTTAGGTAGGTGGCGGATGAGCTATTGCTCGACGGCGAGGTCGGCGATCTCATCGATGAATCGCTTGAGAGCGACCTGTCGCAAATGAATGGAGGGAGGCGTTAGTGGACCGGATGTAGAACGGGATATTTTGGAATTCTGGGCCCAGATACCCCAAAAACTGACAAAGAAAAGATCATTGCTTGCTTTATAGTACGCTTCGGAGTAGTCGGCGGCTAGCCCACTTGCCTGTTCCTCCATATCCGCCTCCAAGGTTTCGAGCTTAGACAAGACACGCACAGCTTCACCAATTTGGATGCCGTAGCTGGGGCTGGGGCTGGACTCGCCCGTTTCTATGGCGGAGGCCAACGGGTTACGTATGCTGACGTTGGTTACGGAGGATTGTATTACCTTCTTTAAGAGGCTTATTCCGGGCACTCCCCCTTTTTGCTATTGGCACTCACTTTGCCCCATTTTTGGT
This sequence comes from Falciphora oryzae, assembly GCA_000733355.1. Lineage (NCBI taxonomy): Eukaryota > Fungi > Ascomycota > Sordariomycetes > Magnaporthales > Magnaporthaceae > Falciphora > Falciphora oryzae. Next base: position 104,312 of record JNVV01000066.1, read on the forward strand.
CTGTGCACCGCCCGTGCAGTCCGGTTTCGCTGCTTACGAAATTTGGCCCGCGATCCAAATTTGATGCCATTGGTCGCGCATTCGCAACAAAGCTACTAAAGCCCAGGCATTCAGCCACTAAATTCCCAATTGGCAGCCGGGCTGTGAAGAGGTGCACGCGGAAAAGTGCACGCGGAAGGGTGCACGAAGAAAGGTGCAAAGTGCACGCCGATTGACCTGCCTTGCTTAGGGATATTTGCGCCTTTGCACTTTTGCACCTTTGCACCTTCGCACCTTTGCCTGCACCGCCAATAGCAAAAAAGGGGAGTGCCCGGAATAAGCCTCTTCTTTAAAGCCTGAGACCGACGCTGCGCCTGAGCTTTTTTCACCATGTCCGTGAGGTAGTGGTTGTACGTGATCGGATGGCCCTCGTAGTGCGGCGCCAAAATCTCCTGAACCTTGCTGTTTAGCTGTCGCTGGCGTTCTTCGATGCCCTGGTCCACGATGGCGGAGATGCCGCCGACTGTCTTGTCCAGCGCGACATGGTGCAGGGCAGCCAGGGCCATCGAGGTTACGGCCTCGACGATGGAGGCCACCGTCTCTGCCGTGACATCCTTCCAAGGCCGGCATTGCTTCCTGAATAGCTCGCGGATGATGAGCGGATTGAAGGTCCCGGGAAGCTCGCGGCGCCGGCTCCTCTCTAGTAGGATGGTCACTTCTTTGAGATAGTCCGACCGCCAGACTCGCCCCGGAACGGTAGGCATAGGGTCCGCTTCGACCTCGTCGTCTTCCAAGATATCTGAAGCTGCCTTCATTGTGCATCTTCTCCCCAAAGTTGCGCAGGGTATTCTGCACCATGGCCCGGATGCGCTTCGAGCAGCCCTCGTCCGTTTCGGCGTCGCCAAAAAAGGCGTCGCTGTCGTTGCCCGGAATGGCGGCAGTCATCAGCGCCGAAAACCGCCGGCTGACGCCAAGGAGGTACCTGCGTTGCTCCTTTGGCTGTTGCGCGGATCTCCGAGTCTCGTAAAGGTGTCCTCGCACTCGCGCATGCGGTTTACCGCGTTTTCACGGGGCGTCGGAAGGTGCTTCCCTAGCACCACGCTAAACCGTTTGCGGAGGGAAAAAACGCCGAAATGGAAGGGGTCCACCGAACGCCAGGAAAAGAATTCGGCCTCGACCTCGTCCCGCGTATAAATGCCGGCTCCTTCCTCTCGTACCCCTACCAGCCTTCCTCAAATTTACCAAATTTTAGCATTATGCTGTTAGTACACACTGCCAAATTGCATACATTTCCTTAACACCCGCCAATCAGCGACCCAACACCAACAACCACGCCCGCTGACGGCGCTAGCAACGGCAGCCTTTCGGCTAATACCCTCCTCGCCGGCCCGTCGGTTCGAAGGAATGCGTTGTTGCCGCCCCGGCCCCCTAGCTTGTTGGCGCAACCGATTACGCCGTCTCCGTTGCGGAATACGCAACCCCCATTAGGGCCCGGTTAGGGCCAGGAAGGCATTTACGACGGCAGCACCGGCATAAGTGCTTTTTTCTTTTCCTTTCCCCTCCTACCCCCGGCCTTCCAGCCGTTAGTTTCGGGGATTGCCTCCGGTAGGAGGGGAGGGGAAAGGAAAAAAAAAAAAGGGGGCACCTGTGTCGGTGCTGCCGTTATAGGTGCCTTCCTGGCCCTAACCGGGCCCTGACGGGGGGTTGCGTATTCCGCAACGGGGACGGCGTGGTCGGTTGTACTAATGCGCTAAAAAGTCGGTGCGGCAGCGACGCGTTCCTCCGAGCCGACGGGCCGGCGAGGAGGGTGCGTGCTACCTTATTGGCCGAAGGGGGGGCTGTTGGCAACGGCATGCTGCCGTTGCTAGCGCCGTTAGCGGGCGTGGTTATTGGTGTTGGGTCGCTGATTGGCGGGTGTTAAGGAAATGTATGCAATTTGGTAGTGTGCACTAACAGCACAATGCTAAGATTTGGTGAATCCGCAAGTGGGGATATAGGTGGGGATGGCAAGTTCATTGACGGTCAATCAACTTGTGCTGTGTCTTTTGGCCACCGGTTTGTCGTATCAGTTCCCTGCGTTTGCGACCAATGGGTCGCCCGAACCGTTACGACTCGCTCCGCGTGTTGTTACTAAGAATGCGGCTGTTGGTCGCTGTCGACATCGGCGTCGGGCAAAGCTCGCAGGCCGACCCGATTCATTGCCGACCGCGGGGCTAGTTGTCACGCCGCGACAGTCAAACCAGCGGCAGCGCCAGGCTAGGACGGACTCCCGCAAGGATGATCTGGAGAGGACGCCGCGTCCTCCGCTGTTCTGTACGTTATCAGCCTCCTGCATGCCGGTTCCCTCCACGCCTTGCCGCGTCAGCACTGACGATCGTCCGCATCCAGGTCCAGATCAGACCCTGAGCGAAGTCCAATCCACCAGCACCGCCGACACCAATGGCACGTCACGATCGGGAAGAAGCAGCCCTCGTAAGAAAGAGGTCGCACTTCGCCGCACCCTCGACTGGCCCATCGCCCGCGTCAACATTACCGAGCTCAAGTCGGTCCCTGCCATGTTGGAAAGCCTGGCCCTGGATTTGAAGAAGATCGCTGATGGCAGGCAATCTCTAATCCCCGACATTTTTTGGGTGAGATACAGGCTTTTCTACTCCTCACTTTCACCTATTGCGACTCGGGCTGATATCTTGCCCGACTTCAGGAACCCATGAACGCCGACGCGGGCATTTTCGACCAGCCGCACCCCGACTGGTTCTACACTGCGAAAGACGGAGAAGAAGAGCTGAGGGCAGCACATCGTCAGATGCAGAGGATCTGCCGGAACAGTCTGAAGTGCAAGGACAAGATGGAATACGAGCCGGCGTGGAACGATCTGGTACATTGCCGTGTCCTGGAGGAAGCTCTCGAGGGCCGAAACGCCGTAGACTTCCGGAACATAACGCTCTGCCGCACGCTCAAGGCGTTTCACGACGACGACCCTGCGCTAAGGGAGAACAAGGTGGACTACGGCATCTTTCTCCAGCCGGCACGGGGTGGCGACGGGCTCTCCGAGCGCCTTTCGGACCTCGCGAGCGAGAGTATCGACCTCACCCACTTCACCCTCAGCGACTTCGCCCCGACCCCGCTGGCCATCAGCATCGAGACCAAAACTCTTCAGGCCAAGCCGATCGAGGGTTCCGTGCAGCTCGCCAACTGGGTTCGCGCCCACTTCCGACAGCTTGCCAGGGTCGTCGAGCGCCGTGGCCACGACCCGGGCCACCAACTACCCATCCTCCCCCTCATTTACGTCTACAGCAATATGTGGCGGGTAGACTTTGCGCACCGCTGGGATAGAAAGACCATGATATATGAGGGGATGAGCGTCGGCGACACACACACCGTGTACGGATGTTACCAAATCTGCGCGGCCATTCGGCGGCTTGCCGTTTGGGTCGAGGAGGACTTCCGGAAATGGTGGTCAAGGACTGCGGAGCTGCCCACGTCGCCAAATGCTCCATTGTCGGCGCCCTCTGCCCAAGGGTGACCATAGAAAGGCAGGGGGGGCTTCGATCTCGCGGCGTGTGAGGCTCGGAAATGAACATGCGTGTGGTAGGTGCCCGTTGCCCCTGTCGCGTTGATGGTGCCAGGGGCTTTGCAAAAGCAGTGGTGGGCTCGGCTGGCTGGCCAGCCCTTCGGCTAATTCCGAAATCTGAAGGGCAGCGGCTACATATCTTTCGGAACTCGGCCATCACCGGCGGGCGCCCGGCTATGCTGCCAGCCGTCCCAGCGAAAACAGCGAAAGCCGCCGAGTCGGGCCCCAGGGCCGAAGCCCAACGCGCTAAGCCGCGGGTTTCGTAATCGGCGAGGCCGTGGCTAAAGGCGCTGTGGGCGGGCAGGCATCTCCCCAGGTGGGCCCGCAACCGTGTGTGCGGCAACAGGGTGTCGGGACGTGGTCGATGGCAGCGACGCCCCCGGGCGTCGAGCTCGGAATATGCCGTCGATATGGCTTTATAAGCCCAGGGGGGAGAGGGCTGGAGCTGTCCGCCGACCCATTTTCCCAGAAGGAATCGGGACTCTTCGGCTTTGTCGAGCTCAGCTGATTGTCGGCTGATGGAAGGCTGGGGACAGAACCCGGGGTAAAGGTAGTCGAGGAACGTGTTGGCCGTGGTCAGGTCG